>PVHX01010294.1:0-70907 GCA_004024805.1 Geosciurus inauris
TTACATATGTTTTATTTTTCTTGCTATCATCTCTCCTTGCTGTACCCTTCTTTTCTTCCTCCCTACCGGTCTTCCCCAACTCACTGTCGCTCTCTCTAGTAATAGCCAACTTCTCTTGGATTCCTTTTTCATGCTTTCTAAGATCTAATAACCATATCCTCACTTCCTACTACCCCAATACTCTATCCTCCACCCCACCCTCCACTGTCCCTAGCCCATCAATAGGAACTATAGACCCTTGTGCAAACTTATTGGCTACATAGTAGATTGTAAAAGAATTCATAAATGATGTATATCGTGACTAATCTGTAAAAGTATTTGGGAGCTGTTAGGAGCTACTTGGTTTCAATCTATATATTGCTTGTATTGTGATCAACCAATATTGGTCCCCCCTTTAAAAGAGTGGTATTGAGACCCTGCAGGGAATCTATGCACATATAGGAGTAAAAACTGTAACAACTTGGATCAACAGAGCTAGAAGGAAAGACACACAAACATCATGAAAAAACAAGGGAAGAAAATGATTCAAACAAACCAAGATTCTTCAATATTAGAATCCATGGTCAGTACATTCTTTAAGTCAGAACATGTATTTATTTTTTTTCAGGATGAATTCAGGATGTACATAATTAAAATGCTCTGTGACTTAAAGAATGATATAAGAGAGCAAGCCCAGTCAGCAAAGGATCATTTCGATAAAGATATACACAGGCAAATACAAAAGTAAAAGATCACTTCGATAAAGAGATGCATAGGCAAATACAGGAATTAAAAGGTCACTTCAATAAGGAGATAGAGATTCTGAAAAGGAACCAAACAGAAATCATTGAAATAAAAGAAACAATAAACCTAATCAAAAACTCAATGGAGAGCATCACCACAGATTAGACCATTTGGAAGACAGAACCTCAGACAATGAAGATAAAATATTTAACACAGTTAAATATTTTTATAAAATATTTTACAAAATATTTAAATAAAATAGTGAGAACAGAGTTGACCACACAGTGAAGATGGTAAGAAACCATGAACAAAACATCCAAGATCTATGGGATCGCATCAAAAGATCAAACTTAAGAATTTTTGGGATAGAGGAAGGCATAGAATTCCAAACAAAAGGAATGAACAACCTATTCAATGAAATAATATCAGAAAACTTTCCAAATAGGAAGAATGAATTGGATAATCAAATTCAAGAGGCATACAGGACACCAAATATTCAAAATCACAACAGACCTACACCAAGGCACATCATAATGAAAATGCCTAACATTCAGATCAAGGAGAGAATCCTAAAAGCCACAAGAGAAAGGAATCAGATTACATATATGGGGAAGCCAATTAGGATCACTGCAGACTTCTCAACCCAGACCCTGAGAGCAAGAAGATCATGGCAAAGCATATACCAAGCGCTAAAAGACAGTGGTTGCCAACCAAGAATCTTATATCCAGCAAAATTAAGTTTTAGATTTGATGACGAAATAAAAACCTTCCAAGATAAACAAAAATTAAAAGAATTCATAGCAAGAAAGCCAGCACTACAGAACATCCTTGGTAAAATATTCCATGAGGAGGAAATGATAAACAACAATGAAAACCTGCAGGGGGAGGAGCTACAATAAAGGCCAATCAAAAGAGAAACCAAGTCAAGTTAAAAACCAAAAATAAACCAAAATGTCTGGAAATACAAACCATGTCTCCATAGTAACATTGAATGTCAATGGCCTAAACTCAGCAATTAAGAGACACAGACTGGCAGATTGGATTAAAAAAAGACCCAACAATATGCTGGCTCCTCTCATGGAAAGAGATTCTCACAGATTGAAGGTGGAAGGATGGAAAAAAATGTATCACTCACATGGACTGTATAAACAAGCAGGAATTTCCATCCTCATCTCAGATAAAGTAGACTTCAAACCAAAATTAGTGAAAAAGGATAAAGAAGGTCATTTCATACTGCTTAAGGGAATCATACATCAACAAGACATAACAATCTTAAATATCTATGTCCCAAACAATGGGGCAGCCATGTTCATCAAACAAACCCTTCTCAGCTTCAAAAACCAAATAGATCCCAACACAATAGTATTGGGGGACTTTAACACAACTCTCCCACCAATGGACAGATCTTCCAAACAAAAACTAAACAAAGAATCTACAAGACTTAATAGAACAATCAATGATCTAGACTTAACAGATATATATAGAATATTCCATCCTTCAACAAGCAAATACACGTTTTTCTCAGCAGCGCATGGTTCCTTCTCCAAAATAGATCATATGCTATGCCACAAAGCAAGTCTTAGTAAATACAAAAAAATAGATATACTACCCTGCATTCTATCTGACCATAATGGACGGAAACTAGAAATTAATGACAGCTTTAAAAAGAGAAGCCACTATAACACCTGGAGACTCAATAATTTGCTATTGAACAATGCATGGGTAACTGAAGACATCAGGGAAGAGATTAAAAAATTCTTGGAGGTAAATGAGAACTCTGATACAACACACCAAAATCTCTGGGACACTATGAAGGCAGTGCTAAGAGGAAAGTTCATTGCATTAAGCTCATATATTCAAAGAGCTAAAAATCAGCAAATTGATGAGTTGACGCTACAACTCAAAGCCCTAGGAAAAGAAGAACAAAGCAACACCAAAAGAAGTAGAACACAGGAAATAATTAGAATCAGAGCTGAAATCAACCAAATTGAAACACAAGAAACAATCCAAAAAATTGATAAAACAAAAAGCTGGTTCTTCAAAAAAATAAACAAAATTGACAAACCCTTAGCCACCCTAACAAAAAGAAGGAGAGAGAAAACCCAAATTACCAAAATTTGTGATGAAAAAGGAAATATCACGACAGACTCTGCTAAAATACAGAGGATAATCAGAAACTATTTTGAAAACTTATATTCCAGTAAAATAGAAAACCCTGAGGACACCGACAAATTCCTAGACACATATGACCTACCCAAACTGAACTAGGAGGTCATTCATGACTTAAACAGATCAATTACATGCAAGGAAATAGAAGAGGCCATCAAGAGCCTTCCAACAAAGAAAAGTCCTGGACCAGATGGATTCTTAGCCAAGTTCTACAAGACCTACAAAGAAGAACCAACTCCAATACTCCTCAAATTATTCCATGAAATAGAAGAGAAGGAACCCTTCCAAACTCATTCTATGAGGCTAGTATCACCTTGATTCCAAAACCAGACAGAGACACGTCAAAAAAGGAAAATTTCAGACCAATATCCCTGATGAATATAGATGCAAAAATTCTCAATAAAATTATGGCAAATTGCATACAAAAGCACATTAAAAAAAATAGTACACCATGATCAAGTGGGGTTCATTCCAGGGATGCAAGGTTGGTTCAACATACAGAAGTCAATACACGTAATCCATCACATCAATAGACTTAAAGATAAGAATCACATGATTCTATCAATTGACGCAGAGAAAGCATTTGACAAAATACAGCACCCTTTCATGTTCAAAATACTAGAGAAACTAGGGATAGCAGGAACATACCTCAACATGGTTAAAGCAATATACGCTAAGCCTAAGGCCAACATCATCCTAAATGGAGAAAAATTGGAAGCATTTCCTCTAAAAACGGGAACAAGACAGCGATGCCCTCTCTCACCACTGTCATTCAATATAGTCCTTGAAACTCTAGCCAGAGCAATCAGACAGACGAAGGAAATTAAAGGGATACGAATAGGAAAAGAAGAACTCAAACTATCATTATTTGCAGACAACATGATCCTCAACTTAGATGATCCAAAAAGTTCCACCAGAAAACTTCTAGAACTGATAAATGAATTCAGCAAAGTTGCAGGATATAAAATAAATATCCATAAATCAAATGCATTTCTATACATCGGCAATGAGTCCTCTGAAAGAGAATTCAGAAAAACTACTCCATTCGCAATAGCCTCCAAAAAAATAAAATACTTGGGAATCAATCTAACAAGAGTGGTGAAAGACCTCTACAACGAAAATTACAAGACACTAAAGAAAGAAATTGAAGATCTTAGAAGATGGAAAGATCTCCCATGTTCCTGGATAGGCAGAATCAATATTGTCAAAATGGCCATACTACCCAAAACGTTATACAGATTCAATGCAATCCCAATCAAAATCCCAGAGTCTTTTCTTATAGAAATAGAAAAGGCAATCATGAAATTCATCTGGAAAAACAAGAGACCCAGAATAGCCAAAGCTATCCTGAGCAAGAAGAGCGAAGCAGGAGGCAACACAATACCAGACCTTAAACTTTACTACAAAGCAATAGTAACAAAAACGGCATGGTACTGGCATCAAAACAGACATGTAGACCAATGGTACAGAACAGACGACACAGTGAGTAATGCACATAAATACAACTATCTCATACTAGACACAGGTGCCAAAAACATTCATTGGAGAAAAGATAGCCTCTTCAACAAATGGTGCTGGGAAAACTGGAAATGCATTTGCAGCAAAATGAAACTTAACCCCTATCTCTCACCATGCACAAAACTCAACTCAAAGTGAGTCAGAGACTTAGGAATTAGACCAGAGACCCTGCGTCTAATTGAGGAGAAAGTAGGCCCAAATCTCCATCACGTTGGATTAGGCCCCAAATTCCTTAACAAGACTCCTATAGCACAAGAAATAAAAGCAAGAATCAATAAATGGGATGGACTTCAACTATAAAGCTTCTTCTCAGCAAAAGAAACTATCAATGAGGTGAACAGAGAGCCGGCATTCTGGGAGCAAATTTTTGCCACATGCACATCAGATAGAGCACTGATCTCCAGGATATATAAAGAACTCAAAAAACTTAACACCAAAAAAAAAACAACCCAATCAATAAATGGGCTAAGGAGCTGAACAGAAACATCTCAGAAGAAGATATACAATCAATAAATATATATATGAAGAAATGTTCATCATCTCTAGCCATTAGAGAAATGCAAATCAAAACTACGCTCAGATTTCATCTCACACCAGTCAGAATGGCAGCTATCCAAAATACTAGCAACAATAAGTACTAGCGAGGATGCAGTGAAAAAGGTACACTCAAACATTGCTGGTGGGACTGCAAATTGGTGCAACCAATCTGGAAAGCAGTTTGGAAATTTCTTAAAAAACTTGGAATGTAATCACCATTCGATCCAGCTATCCCACTCCTTGGCCTATACCCTAAAGATTTAAAAACAGCACACTATACAATAAAGCAGTCACCTCAATGTTTATAGCAGCACAATTCACAATTGCAAAACTATGGAAGCAACCCAGATGCCCTTCAATAGTTGAATGGATAAAGAAACTGTGGTACATATACACAATGGAATATTATTCAGCAATAAAAGAGAATCAAATTATGGCATTTGCAGGCAAATGGATGGAATTGGAGAACATTATACTTAGTGAAGTAAGCCAATCCCAAAAAACCAAATGCCGAATGTTATCTCTGATTAGTGGATGAGATACATAAGGGGGGTGGGAATGGGCAACATAGGAGAAATGCAGGAACTCTGGATGCGGCAGGGGGGAGGTGGGAGGAAGGAAAGGGGAATGGGTATAATAACGATGGTTGATTGAGATGGTCATCACTACCCTTGGTGCATGTACGAAGACACAAATGGTGTGACTCTATCTGGTTTGCAACCAGAGAAATGGAAAAACTGAGCTCTGTATATGTACTATGACTTGAAATGCATTTAAATAAAATAATTAAATTAAAAAAAAATGTGTAACTACACAACCTAAAAAAAGAATACCCTCATTTAACTATGAAATCTGAAAATAGCAAAGACTTCAGAGCCCATAAAAAGATAGAAAAAGGGCTGGGTATGATGGCACACACATGCCTGTAATCCTAGCTACTCTTAAGTCTGAAGCAGGAAGATTCCAAGTTTAAGGCCAGTCTGGGCAACTTAGCAAGATGCTATCTCAAAACAAAAAAAAATTTTTTAAAGGGCTAGAGATGTAGCTCAGGGGTGCTATATCAAAAAAAAGTGAAAAAAACTGAAAAAGAAAAAAGATTAACATTGAGAGTTATTTAGTAACAGGAACAGCAGCTGTCTGGGAATATTCCTGACAAAATAGGTCTCAAAAAGCAAGTAATTATAGTCCATGTTAAAAATCTTACTTAGAGAAAACAGGAAGTGACTTGTTGAATCTCCCCAATCTAAAAAGACAAAAATATGTTAATAGACACACTGAAGGAAGAGAAAACAGAAAAAAATCCAGAGAGATCACGTTTATTCAGTAAATTAAATCTGCTTTTCTAATCACAGGTCAAATAGTAACAGCTGATTAAATTAGCTTAAATAGTTTAATCCTAGCACTGTATGGATGGTTAAAAAAGGAAAATAAGTGTCAAGATCCCAAAATAAGTGTTAGGGACCCTGAATTTAGAGAGCTGGTTATATTTAACTGAAACATTGACATGTCACTATTATTTGCAATCTTCAGTTTTCTACCAGGTAAAATCATGCTATTAAAATTATGTTGAGGGGCTGGGATTGTAGCTCAGCGGTAGAGCGCTTGCCTCACATGCGTGAGGCCCTGGGTTCGATCCTCGGCACCACATACAGAGCAATAAAATAAAGACATTGTGTCCATCTATAACTAAAAAAATATTTTTAAAAAAATTATGTTGAAAAATATTCAGTGACATTGAAGAATGTCTCTGAGTTAATGTCAACATAAAAAAGAAAACCTATATACATAATACCATCCTAAAGTGGGGTGGGACAGGGACAAAGAAAGTAAAAAGGAGCCTGGAAACTCTAAAATTGAGTCATTTCCTCTTATAACTTGGCAGAATTATTGCCTACACACACACACACTCTCTCTCCCCCCCCCCCCACTTTCATTTATAAACTCTAAATCCAAAATCAAGGATTTTAAGAGTCACATAAGAAAAAAAAGGTTAATGAACTGATAGCATGGAAAAGAAAAACACAAAGATTAAAATACTCTATTAAAACATCATCCTTGCTGGACACAGTAGCATACACCTAGAATCCTAGGTATTTGGGAGGCTAAAGTAGGAGGCTGGGAAGTAAAAGGATAGCTTAGGCAACTTAGCAAAACACTGTCTCAAAGTGAAAAATTAAAAAAGGAAAAAAAAGGGTTGGGGATACAGCTTAATAACAGAGTTCCCCTGGGTTCAATCGCCAGCACCGGAAAAAATGAATATAAAAACAAAACAACATAAAACTCATTATTATTCTATCACACTGGTGCATAATATAGACACTGGGGGAGGCTGAGTGGAGAGAAGTGGTAAACAGGTTTTCCACTCAGTTTTGCTGTGAACATAAATCTGCTTTAAAAAGTGAGTCTATTTAAAAATAAATACCTTATTCTTTCCTTTCAAAGAACATGTACATTTTCTTCTGAAGTTCAGCTCATAGCATTAGTTGGTGTCAATCCGTTTTTTGGACAGAAATCTTATAGAGTTTTCAAAGGATCCTCTCTTCCCTTTATTATTTTAAGAAGATTTAATCTTGATTCAGGTAAATCTTTTAAATTCTAATCCACCTCTCAAGTACAGAGATACCCAGTCCCAGTAAACCATCTGCAATAAGACTCAGACAACCATTGATCTGCTTTTGTCTCTAAAGTTTTGCCTTTTTTGGAAATTTCAAAAATAAACAATCTAGCCAAACTATGGGACTAACCTAGGTGTGCTTCAGTGGGTGAGTAGAAGAAAAATGCAATATATATATACACTCAATATATATATATACACATTTTATTCAGCCATAAGAAGAATGAAATTATGTTATTTGCATGAAAATGGATGGAACTTGAGACCATTATGTTAAGTTAAATAAGCCAAACTCAGAAGATAAAGGGTCACATGTTTCTCTCATATGTGGAAGGTAGAGAGGAAAAAAAGAAAGAAATATAGGGGGAATCTCATGAAAATCAAAGGGAGATCAGTAGGGTAGAGGAAAAGGATCAGGGAGAGGGAACAAGAGGGGAAATACTGGGGAATGATACTGACTGAATCATATTGTTATACTGTGTGCATGTACAAATATATAACAAATCCCACCATTATGCACAACTGTAATGCACCAACAAAAAATGGAAGAAAAAAGAATTAAGCCAGGCGCGGTGCCACAAGCCTGTAATCCCAGCACTTAAAGAGGCTGAGACAGGAGAATCAAGAGTTCAAAGCCAGTCTCAGCAAGGACGAGGTGCTAAGCAAATCAGTGAGACCCTGTCTCTACATAATAACACAAAATAAGGGGGCTGGGGCTGTAGCTCAGTGGTAGAGTGCTTGCCTAGCATGCGTGAGGCACTGGGTTCGACCCTTGGCACCACATATAAAAAATAAATGAATAAAATAAAGATCCATCAACAATTTAAAAAAATTTAAAAAAAAAAAAAAAAGAACCACAAAATAGGGCTGGGGATGTGGCCAGTGGTTGAGTGCTCCTGAGTTCAATCTCCAGTACCAAAAAGAAAAAGAAAAAAGAAAAACTAAAAAAAAATCAATCAATATATAGTTTTATATGTCTAGCTTCTTTCAGTGAGCATAATATCTAAGGTTATCCAATTGGCTGAATCTATTAGCAGCTCATTCTTCTTTTAAATTGTTGAGTAGAGTTCTATTATATGGATGTACCATACTGTGTCTACTCATCAGTTGATGAATATATGAACTGTTTTCAGGTTTTTGCTATTACGAATAATCTGTAATCATCTACATAAAAGTCTTTGTGTAGGTACACATATTCATCTCTATCAGGTAGATACTCAGGAGTCAGTCATACAGAAGTATGTTTAAAGAACTGCCAACCTTTTTCAAAGAGGCTATATACAATTTTTCATTCATATCAGCATGCATGAGATTCCCAGTTTCCTTATATTTCATCAACACTTAGGACAATCCTTTTAAAATTTTATCTAATTTAGGGAGTATATTAGTGGTATTTCACTGTAGTTTTAATATCTAATGATGGTGTATATTTTTTCATGTGCTTATTTGCCATCCAACTATCCTCTTTAATGAAGTCTGTTCAAACAAATCATCTTTTTTTTTTTTTTTGGTGATGAGAATTGAACCCAAGGTCTTGTGCATGCTAAGTACATGCTCCACCACTGAGCTATATATCCAGAACTCTTTTCTGATTTTTGAAAATTGGGTTATTTTTCTTATTACTGAGTTGTAATTCTTTGTATATTCTGGATTCAAATCCTTAATTGTTTTGCAAACATTTTTTTCCAAGTCCACAACTATCTTCCTATTTTCCAAATACTGTATTTTGAAGTGAAAGTTCTTAAAAATGTTGATGAAGTCATTTTATCAATCTTTATTAATGGATCATGCTCTGGCATTATATCTAAGAAGTCCTTACCTAATCCAAGATCATACATTTACTCCTATTTTTAGTTCTAAGAGTTTTATAGGTTTAGTTCTTATAATTAGGTCACTGTTCCTACATTTTATTTCAGAAGTTTCACATTTCTTTTTCAGTTGTCGATGGACCTTTAATTAATTAATTAACTTATATGTGGTGCTGAGAATTGAACCCAGTGCCTCACCCATGGTAGGTGAGCACTCTACCACTGAGCCACAACCCTAGCCCCAAAGGTTTTACAGTTTGTTTAAATCTATGACTCATTTTAATACACAGTGTTACATAGGGGTCGGCATATCATTTTTTCTTTCCTTTAACATGTACATCCAATTGTTCCAGCACCACCTGTTGTAAAAACTATTTTTTCTCATTGCATTGATTTGTATCTTTTGTAGAAAATCAATTTCAGTATCCATGGGAAGCTGGTTCCAGAATTCCCCATGATATCAATATCCATGGATGGTCAAGTCTCAGATATAAAATGGTGTAGTGTTTGCATATGAATACTATGTAAATAGTTATTATACTGTATTATTTAGAAAATAATAATAAAAACATCTATATATGTTCAGTACAGATGTAATTTTCTCTCCCGGAAATTTCATAGTCACAGTTAGCTGAATTCACAAATAGGGTATCCAAAGATATGGATGGCCAACTGTATATCTGAGTTTATTTCACAGCTTTATTCTATTCCATGGCTTTACTGATCTACTTGACTATGATAATAGTTTGACAGTAAGTATTGAAATCAGGAATTTTAAGTCCCTTTCTTTTCAAAATTGCTTTGTTTCTTCTACATCCTTTAAATTTCTGTATACATTTTGAAATTAGCTTCTCAATATCCATAAGAAACTTACTGGCATTTTGATAGGGATTACATTCAATCCATAGATTATCAAATTAGGTCTTTCAATTCATAAATGCTATATCTCTCAACTGGGGGTGATCTGTAATTTCTCTGTGTCATGTTTTATAGTTTCAGTATGCAAAAATACTCATTTATTTTAAAACACTAGTAACAAATTTTTTACTTAAGCTTTAAATCTAAAATCAACTTTCAAAGCAAGTCTTATACAAGTTATTTTAAAAACTTCCTGACACAATTTTATCATGCCTCACATTCAACACTGGGACAAACAATGAACAATGAACAGGAAAGAATTGTTATCTTGAAAAGTCTAAGGGTTATAAACCATTCATAAAATCAAACAGGAAAAAAGTTAATTCCTATCTCAAAGCAGCTTGTTGGTCATTACTAAAATCTTTGCAAACATTTTTGATAGCAGCAACTAAATAATCTGGGTTTTCTTGTCTAATTCCTATAAAATCCAAGAAAATTCTATAAATTCGTATCAATTCACAAACAAAATATATTTATATAAATAAAAGTACTGGAAACACAATAAAATACATCACCTCCATTTCCTGTCTCAATTTTTATTGTATAATCAAAATATTCGGTAAAAGCTTATACATTTACCAGTGTAAGCTTGTCTGTCAAATAAGATGGGGTTAAATATCTATCAAATGTTCATGTGATAAAAAAAATTATTATTATTATTTTTGGTGGGCCTCACTTATGCTATACATACTTGCTACTGAGCTACAACTCCAACCCCATAAACAATTATTTTAAAAAACATTTAGGGCTGAGTGAGGTGGCACACGCCTGCAATTAC
Source organism: Geosciurus inauris (assembly GCA_004024805.1). NCBI lineage: Eukaryota > Metazoa > Chordata > Mammalia > Rodentia > Sciuridae > Geosciurus > Geosciurus inauris. The sequence continues at coordinate 11,066 of PVHX01010294.1, forward strand.
AGCTACTCTGGAAAATAAGGCAGGAGTATCACAAGTTAGAGACCAGCCTAGCCAACCTAGTAAGCCCCTGTCTCAAACTAAAAAGGGCTGGGTATGTAACTCAGTGGTAGAGCACTTAGTATGCTGAAGATTATGGGTTTGGTGTCTAGTACTGACAAGAAAAAAAAAAAGCATAAATGTTAACAAAGGCATTTATTTATTTATTTAGGTGCCAGGGATTGAACCCAGCCTAACCACTGAGCCATATCCCCAGCCCCCTTTTCTTTCTATTTCTTTTCTTTTCTTTTTTTTAAATTTTGAGACAGAGTCTCACTAGGTTGCTTACAGTCTTGCTTAATTGCTGAGGCTGGCTTTAAACCTGTGATCCTCCTGCCTCAGCCTCTTAAGCCACTGGGATTATAGGTGAGCATTACCATGCCTGGCTAACAAAGGCAATTTGATAAGAAACTCTCTTTTAAAATTAAATATTTTGCACATTCTTAAAAGAAGACATATAAATTTCATAATTATACTATTTATAATAAAAACTAAATGCCCTCTGGCAACAGTAGATAGTATAAATTGTAACACATTCACAATATTGAATATTGTACTCTAGTGAAAATGAACTACAGCAACATGCAATAGTATATTGAATATTTCAAAGATAATATTAAAGGAAAAAAGCAAGTCCAGAAATAATAATCAATATGATTCCAAGCAAAATTAATGGTATTTGAATGGTTTTGATTATTATGTTAACATTTGGGGGAAAAAAGCATTTTATAAAAATCATCAATTATAAAATATTTTCCAGAAGTTTAATAGCAATCTCAGAATGTACTTCAGAATTTTAAAGTTTTTACCTTTGCTTCTCTTCAACTGCTTTGTCCAGGTGCCGAAAGATATCCTGAAATAGGGTGCAGCTGGATCGACTATTAATGGTATATCCATATCCTCTTTTCCAATATTGTTTCAGATCATTTAGATATTCTAATACCTAAAAATAAAAATTTCAAAAATCATTTCTAATACATTTTCATATGTTAGAGATTTCCTGATTTAATAATTTTCTCAGAAAAGGTTATATTATCATTCTGCACAAAATACAATAGAATCTTAGCATTCAGATTTTATATATGCCATTTCATGCATTTAAGAGTTAGCCCTGAAAGTACATGACACACAGTAATTTCTGTTGCATCACAAATTTGAATCAGGGAAATGTCAAGGCTTGTGGGCCAAAACAAGTTAGTAAATCTTCAAAGCTAATAACCTATCACCCATGACAACTCAGGAGAGTGGATTAAGAACATGCACTTACCTCCCCTTTCTTCTAAAATTATATTAAGATGATAGCAAAGAGAGATACGGGGGGGAAAAAAAGACATAGCTAGAAGAATATTCATTTTATAGCACAGAAAGATATTAACAGCAGATTAAGAGTTCTTAACTTAACTTTGGGTGTATATAGGGTATGTGTATTGAACCCAGTGTCTCACACATGCTAGCCAAGCATTCCACAGCTGTGGTATACCCCAACGCTTTTTATTTTTTGAGAGGGTCTCACTAAGTTGCCCAGGCTGGCCTTGAATTTGTAATCCTCCTGCCTTAGCCTCTGGAGTCAAAGGAGATTACAGGCATGTGCCACTGTGCATGGATGGATTAGAATTTTAAGAAATTTAAGATGACAGGTTTCTACAAAAATTAAGTTGCAAGTCATAATAAGTTTAAGCACAGGGGTAGGCCAGTGTTATATACCAAAACCAAAATATATTAAAGAAACAATTAATTCTAGAAGTTAGCAAAAAGAACAAAGTAAACATACAGTTAAAAAAAATTTAAAATAATCCAGGTCCAGTGGTGCACACCTATAACCTCAGCTACTCAGGAAGCAAGTTTGAGGTCAACCTGGGAAACTTAGCAAGACCCTATATTAAAATACAAAATATGAAGGGCTGAGGATGAAGCTCAGTGGCAGAATGAGATTTAAAATAAAAAGAGATTTAAAATATTTAATAAAAGATTTAAAATTTAATAAAAATATCTAAAAGGGAATTAAACATCTACGAAATCTATTCAGAAATAGATGTTGTACAAGAAGTGAATAACAGATTTTGAAAAATCTCATGTACACACTATTAAAAATTTATATAAAAAACTCAAAATATAAATAGAAGATGATTTTTCTGGCAAAGTAGGTTACCCAAACTGAACCAGAAAAACCTGAATGTATAACATAATGGCAGCGTCAAGGGTCTGAACAGAAAAAGTTTTTCATATTTTAAGAGATAAATTTGCCAAACTTTGCAAATAACTTTGCAAATCTGAATAACATGGATGACTTTTCTTTTCCTTTTTTCCTTCTTTCTTTTTTCCTTCCAGTATTGGGGATTGAACCTAGGGCGCTTTACCAAGGAGCTACATTACTAATGAGCTACATTCTTGGCCCTTTTATTTTTTATTTGGTGACAGAGTCTCACTAACTTGCCCAAACTGGCCTCTGATTTGTACCCCTCCTGCCTCAGCCTCCCAGGTCCCTGGGATTACAGATATGTACCACCATGCACCATTATGCCCAGCCATAATGTCTTTTTCTAGGAAAATATTAGGTACCAAAATTGAGTCAGAAATGATAGACAATCTAGATACACTTATTATAGTAGAAGGTATCTACAAAGTTGCAAAATAGGCCATTCTCCAGAAAAACATCTAGTTCATGTGTCATTTCTTTTATAAATATTTGCCTGACTGCCACAAAATCAACTTACTTTTGTGCACCACTATACCTTATATATACTTCTATTTTAAATAACTCATGATCTTACAATGGCTTTATTTCACTCCTGCTATTCTTTGATGATAATGCTATCTTAATGTTAGTTATCATCAGTTCCAAGCAAGTATCTGGCATAGAACAGGAACTCAAGAAATGTTTGCTAAACAAAAGCACATATTGTCCAACATTTCACAAGGTCCTAGATAATCTGTGTAATTTTCAGAATTTCATAAGTACCTATTTATTTTTAATTTTAAAATATCTTAATGGAGAATCTCAAACATATAAGTAGTATAGAATAGTAGTACTACACACCATGTATACCCATCATCCAACTTCAATAATAATCAACATTTGACCAATCCTGTTTCAGCTATGTTCCTGATACCATCACTGGATTCAAACAAATTTCAAACATCATTTTATTTCATTTGTAAATACTTTAGTATGCAAATCTATTACACAGTACAAGTCCTATGCAGGGATAGATAAATTATTTTGTTACATCCCTACAAAAAAAAGAATCATACCTAAATCAAAAGATAACTTTATATTTTTAAATAAAATTTTAATTTTATTCTTACATATAACAAGAAAACTCACTCAAGTAATTTACTATACACATATTTCAAGTTTTCAAGTCATGATTCTTTAAATGAGCCTTTTATTTATACAGGGGAAAAAGGTACTTCCACAATGGAAAAATGTGGCAGGCAACACTTTAATCAAATGATCAAACATATCATCAAAGATGTAACAGACTGACATTCCTTCTGATGTGATGCACTGAGAAGGATATATCACTTACATGGAATTGTCAAAAATGTTTAATCTGAATCTGATCTTAAAAAATCAGTCAGAAAATGAAGAAGAAAAGAGGGAAATGAGGCTAGTAGAAAGGAATTGTAGGTGAATTACTGCCACCACCAGGTGGAACACAGAACTCAATTTCCCATGAAAACTTCTATATAACAAGTTAGGTCTTTGGAAAATCATTTGTTCTGAACTTTGGCTTCCTATAAAAATAATAACTTGGATTATACACCATTCCAGGAGTAAAATTTGACAAAGGGTTGAGTAGGTTTTAAACTGGGGTGCCCTAGAAATAAAATCATCATGAAAAAAATGTTTTCCCAAGTTTTTATGAACTTTTTACAAGTAGGTGGAACCTATTTGAACATTTATAATCTCTATTTATAAGGAAAATTATAAGTCACAAGACAGTTTATGTTCCCTAACTTTACTGATTTTCAGAAAAGCTGCTTTAGGTAACAAAACAAAACAAAACGGCCCATGAAATCATGAAGAAAGTGCAAAAGTAATACTCACCTTTGCATCATCTATGTCAAAAACATCACACCAAGGAGATTTGACACCTCTAATTGCCAGGTCAAATGAACAGGTGAAAAAAGCTACCTGAATTAAATCTGAGGGAAAAACAGGTAAAATTTTATGAGTTACTAGTTTCTGCAATTTTCCAAAAGCTAAATATCGATAGAATGTTATTTGCAGCATAGTTGAAAAAACTGGGTATGTTTGGTTTGGAGAAAAGCCTAGTTTTTTTCCCCTGGTTATCAAAGAATTAATGCTTTCTATGTGCAATCTAAAAGGGAAGGACTTCAACTACAAGGAGATGTACATTTCAGTCCAATGAAACTAAGAAACTTTCTGTAACATTTTTCAGCTTTTATAACTATTTGTGAAGAGCATGTTTGCTTGGCGAATCCAACAAAAAGGTTAACCCAGGGACCTACTACTTTAAACAGATCTTTATTTTGCTAATTTTAGAGGGCTGGCAAAGGGAAACTAAAGTTATAAAGATTTTAGTCCCCAACTTGAAAATTAGGACTAACAAAGTACATTTACTGAACAATTTTTTAAGGAATACAATAGTGCAGGGCATAGTGGCTCATGCCTATAATTCCCGCAGCTCCACAGGCTGAGGCAGAAGGATGGCCAAGTTCAAGGTTAGCCTTAGCAATCAGCAAAATCCTATCTCAAAATTTAAAAAATAAAAAAGGCTGGGGCTATAGTTCAGAGGTAAAACACCCCAAGGTTCAATTCTCAGTACTGGGGACTGGGAAACTATACAATAATTTATATTATAACTATTAGGAAAAAGCATATAAAGAAAGAAAAGTATAAAAGGAGAGAGAGGACTACAGAAGATAGGGAAGAATAAGTGAGGGGCCAAGAGAAAGGTGAAACGGAGTCCACAGGAGAACAAGGAAAAATTACACACTAAAGAGGGAGTGAAAGGTTGGTATTACAGCATCAGTTTTTCAAATTTAGTTGCTTAAGCAATTTCATAATAAATCATCTGGGATTTTTATATTGCTAAATCACCGATCACACCAATTTCATATGTGTACACACACATGTGTGTGTATATGTATGTATCAAAAAAAGGAATAAGGGAATGAGTGCTTGGGCTACAAAAGGTAGCCTTTGTCAGCAGGAATAAAAACATTGCTGCTCTCTAATCAAGAAGTAGGTGGCACCTAATCCTAGATAGAGAAAAAAGAAGTCAACTGTAGGGATTGTCCTTATTTCAATTTTTCTTTAAAATACTGCCTTTCCTCTTTCCCAAGGGAAAAATGGGACCAAATTTAATTGATGTTATATGCTTTCTGCAATAGTTCTGAGTTTACATAATTCCTGAGGTAATATACAGTTATAAAAAATAAATTTCAGTGGTAATATACCTAAAAGCCATTCAAAACTTCCACTCATGTAAAGGGAAGGATTTATAATCCCAATACCTAATATAATAGAGTGGCATTTAAGTACTATATATGTTTAATGAAAGGACCTGGCTCATTTAGACTTGAAACTATGAAAGTCAGTCCATATGGTGTACTCTTTAACCATAAAGGAGGTGATCAAAAAAACCTGTTTTTTCATCAAAAGTCTTTGAAGTATAGGGAGAAAAAAACATGAGATGAAAACTAAGGCTATTATATATCTAATTCTAACATGAATTATCCTGAGCGAAGTCATTCTAGTTCTCTGAATTTCAATCTGCCCACCTACAAAATAAGGAAGTTAAGACAAATGATCTTACTTGATGAGTTATGGCTAACTCATGTATTATGACCACTTCTGACTTCTTGGTCAATCTTTCGGAAACTCAAAATATTTCAGAGAGATTAGAGATTTAAGTATTTAAATAAATAAATAAATTGGAGAAAATAGGAAAATAAACTAATCTTGATGTTAAGAGAATATTCTTAAGCAAAATACAATGCTCAGAAGCTATAGTGAAGAGACAGATACGGCTATACAAAAGATGTAAACTTTTATATGGTCAAAGGTACCAAAAGCGAACCTCAAATTAAGAGAAAAAATATTAGCAACAATAAGCCAAGGACTAATTCTTTGTTGGACAGAATTAAAAGGTATGGTCAATCTATCTCCAATATATAAAGGATACCTATGATCAATAAGAAAAGTGTAAAAATACCCAATGGTAAATGGACAGTAGGGCTAGATATAAAGCTCAGGGGCAAAGTGTTCATACAGCATGTGCCATGCCCTTGGGTTTGATCCCCAGTACCAAAAAGGAAGGAAGGGAAAGAAGGAGGGCAAGAGAGGGAGGAGGAGAGAAGGGGAGAGAGAAAAGAGAAGAAAACAAGGTTATGAAGAGGCAACTATTCAAAGAATTCCAAATGGCTAATAAACATGAAAAGGCGTTCATTTTCAGAAGTAATCAAATAAATGAAATTAAAGCTAGATATTATTTTTCACTATTCAAAGAGCCTAAATTAAAATGATTAATAGTACTGAGTACTAGATGAGATAGTAAAGCATTCTTATATACTGTTGACACGAATTTTTCTACACCTTCAGAGAACAATTTGGAAGTATATTTTGTCAAATATTCATACTTGTTAACCCAGCAATGTCACCTGTTATTACTTTTCTTATAAACTCTCAAGTGTGAAAAACAGATCACAAGAATGCTCTCTGTAATATCAGTTGACAGTTAAAAACTAAGAAAATTTTCAGTAGGAAAATGGTTTCATATAAAAAGAATTTGGACTATATTAGCTCCAGCCTCTTTTATAGCAGTAAAATTTGATGGGTTAAGTAAGTTTTAACCAGCATTGACCCAGGAATCAAACCATATGTTCTAAGAAATAACAGAATTTATAAAGGAATGAGACAGATCTATATGTATGGACAGATGTATTGTTAAGTAAAAATAAATTACAGATAGTATATACAGGACCATCCCTTTATGTTAAAAAAAATAGGTATTTAAATGGAAAAATATTTATGGAGCAGTTCCTATGCCAGGCACTGTGCTAAATGTCTTACATAAATTAATCTCAGATAATCCTTGTAATAATCCTCTGGGGCAGTATAATTCCTATACTCATTTTATACAGAAGGAAACTGTAGCATAGAGATATTAAGGAACTTGTCAAAAATCATAGTTTACAGTTAGATTAAAATTGAAATACAAATGGTCCAATTCTCAAATCAACTATTTCAACTACTATGCTTATATTGCCTCCAAAATAAATTGCTCTTGCTGAGCACAGTGGCACATGCCTATAACCCCAAGGACTCAGAAGGATGAGGCAAGAAGACTGCAAGCTCAAAGTTAGCCTCAGCAAATTAGTGAGGCCCTAAGTAACTAGGTGAGACCTCGTCTCAAAAGATAAAAAGGGCTGAGATGTGGCTCAGTGGTTAAGTGCCCCAGGTTCAATCCCTAGTACCAAAAAACAAAACAAAACAAAACACAACAAAAAAACATTGCTTTTAGTTATTCCATCAGTAAAACACAAATAATCTTTGCCCATTCAGAGACTAAAAGTAGTTATTAACATACTTGGGGAGCGGGGCACATGCACACAGTGCTGTAAATTAAACCTAAGGCCTTGCTCATGATAAACAAGCACTGAGATACATCCCCAGTCCTAAAAGTAGTTTTTAAAAACCTTCTTCAATAATCTATATATCTATTAACAGAATAACAGCTAGAGACTATACTAGTATACTGAGGAATTCTGTATATAAGTTTAAAATGTAGGACTAGGCTAAAGTTATAGCTCAGTGGTAGAACATTTGCCTAGCATATGCAAGGCCCTGTGTTCAACCCACAGCGTTATAAGTAAATAAAGAAAAATAGAAAGGATAAGAATTACATTTAAAAACACAAAATCAAATTTCAGACTCAAATGCACTTTCATACCATTCTTAAAAGTTTAAAAATCCTAGTTATGTACAGAAACATAAATAATGGCACAGGAGGATGATTAAATGATGAATTTATGACAATGTCTCTGGAGAGTAAAGAAAAAGAATGAGATCCAGGCAAGAAACCAAAGGTCCTCAATAGAGTGCTATTTAGGGCAACTGAGTAAAGCATAATCATAAAATCTGATAAAACCAAGTCTCAAGTATACAGTATTCAATATGTCAGCCTTTATTCTTATCTACATGTTTGAATTATTTCCCAATAAGAAAATTTTAAAGCTCCACAGGTGACCTCAATGTACAGCTGGTTTGAGGAAAGAGAAAAAACTCAATTTCAAATACTAGTCTAGGCATCTTCATTTTTTGATCCTTATAAAGTATCTGATCTCCATAATTGACAGAATTGAACACAGTTTCACCCCTCCACATCTCCTACTTTCAATCTCTTGGAAGTTGATTCACAATATAATTAAATCTATAATCTTTGTGTGTGTGTATCCACAAACATACATACATAAAAATATGTTTATAAAAATTTATTTTTGTGCATCTGCTTTACAGATTACAAATTTCTAGCAAACAGGGAAAAAATGCATTTTCTTAATTTCCCATTGCTTAGGTCACGTGTGCCCTGTTTTCTTCTTGCTTTCCCAGAATAATTAATAATAGTGTTCTCTTTTACTCTCAAGTGTCCCAGTTTGGATGATAAACTGCAGTCAGCCTATACACTGAAATATCTTATGACAGACATTACTACTTATCTTCTCAGCATCTCTACATATAAAAGCCTCAAAAAACATACCACTTTGCTTTTCACTTTCTAAAACTCTCATACATGTACTTTTGAATTATTTCAAAAACTAAAGAATTTATATGAGTTTCTCTTTGAATAACTTCGTGAAGCAAATTCAGAAAAAAAAATTTTTTGTTTTGTAAGTAATGTTCAGAGTTAAGGTTCTCAAAAAAATTCAGAATACAAGCTGGGCGTGATGCTGCATGACTATAATCCCAGTGACTCGGGAAGCTAAAGCAGGAGGACTGCCAAGTTCGAGGCCAGTTGCAGCAACTTAGCAAGACCCTGTCTCAAAATATAAAATAAACAAGGGGCTGGCGATGTGGCTCATTGGTTAAGCACCCTTGGGTTCAAATCCCGGTACCAACAAAAATAAATAAATAACATAAAATAAAATTCAGAATACAGAGAATCTTATACCTTAACTTACATAAAATTGGAAGAATATGAATCTAAAAATAGTGAGCATGAGGTGTTTCTTTCTTTTCTTTTCTTTTTTGGTACCAGGGATTGAACTCAGGGGTACTCGACCACTGAGCCATACCCTGAGCCCCACTTTGTGTTTTTATGTAGAGACAGGATCTCACTGAGTTGCTTAGTGCCTCGCCGTTGCTGAAGCTGGCTTTTCTCCTGTCGCAATTCTCCTGTCTCAGCCTCCCAAAGTGCTAGGATTACAGGTGTGCGCCACCTCGCCTGGCTGAGGTGTTTCTTAAATTGAATGTAAGTTCAATTTGGGCATTTAAAAGGAATAACACTAAATTTCCTAATTTTTTCATTTTCACAGTTCAAAATTATTTAAACCACAGTTCAAATGAAAAACAGCAGATATATTACCTGCATTTAAATTGTTTACTGGCACTTGCAAAACAGCTGCAACTTTTTTTAAAATGCTCTGCATTTCTGGTCCAGTTTTAAAGGCTTCTACATGATAAAGAGCTGTAGCATTCCTTTCTACTTCAGTTAAGAACTTCTTACAATGATCAAAGAACCTCATTAGTTTATCATTTATGCTTGGAGGTCCACACTCCATATCTGAAAGAAAAAAAAAGTTATACACATGTAAATTATTGACAAAAGTGATTTTTTTGAGAGGCGTACCAGGTATTGAACCCAAGGGCACTTAACCTCTGAGCCACATTCCCAGCCCATTTTTTAAAATTTATTTTTATTTTTTATTAATCTATTTAAATGCATTTCAAGTCATAGTACATATGTAGAGCTCAATTTTTCCATTTCTGTAGTTGCCAACCAGATAGTCACACCATTTGTGTCTTCATACATGCACCAAGGGTAGTGATGACCATCTCAATCAACCATCTTTACTACACCCATTCCCCTTTCCCTCCCTCCACCTCTCCCCTGCCCCATCCAGAGTTCCTCCATTTCTCCTATGTTCCCCATTCCCACCCCCCTTATGAATCAGCATCCACTAATCAGAGATAACATTCGGCATTTGGTTTTTTGGGATTGGCTTACTTCACTTAGCATAATGTTCTCCAATTCCATCTCCATTTGCCTGCAAATGCCATAATTTGATTCTCTTTTATTGCTGAATAATATTCCATTGTGTATATGTACCACAGTTTCTTTATCCATTCATCTATTGAAGGGCATCTGGGTTGCTTCCACAGTTTTGCAATTGTGAATTGTGCTGCTATAAACATTGAGGTGGCTGCGTTACTGTGGTATGCTGTTTTTAAGTCTTTAGGGTATAGGCCAAGGAGTGGAATAGCTGGATCAAATGGTGGTTCCATTCCAAGTTTTTAAAGAAATCTCCATACTGCTTTCCAGATTAGTTGCCCTTTTTCATTTTATTTTGAGACAGGGTCTCACTAAGTTGCTTAGTGCCTGGCTAAATTGCTGAGGCTGGCTTTGAACTTGCGATCCTCCTGCCTCAGCCTACCAAGTAGCTGAGATTTCAGGTGTGCACCACCACAGCTGGCAATAAATGATACTTTTAAATTACTAGAAATTTTGCTTCAAGTGTGAAAAAGGAACACCAAGAGCTATTAATCTGCACATCTGAAATAACATTAATCAAGAAAGACAAAGTATAAAATCATTACCTATTGATAATGATTGCAGTTCTTAAGAGAATATGCTAGCCGGGCACGGTGGCACAAGCCTGTAATCCCAGCTTTTAGGGAGGCTGAGACAGGAAAATCACAAGTTCAAAGCCAGCCTCAGCAATGGCAAGGCACTAAGCAACTCAGAGAGGCCCTGTCTCTACATAAATACAAAACACAAAATAGGGCTGCGGATGTGGCTCAGTGGTCGAGTGCCCCTGAGTTCAATCTCCAGTACCAAAAAAAAAAAAGAGAGAGAATATGCTAGAAAAGACTAAAAAACAATCAACATCCAAAACAAAATGTGTTGAAGCAATACTACACAATATAATAAAGGTAACCAAAATGAATGTTTTCTTATAGACCAAATTAAAAAAAATTAGGCAAGAAAATCGTAAGTGCAAAACTGTGTTATAAAAGTACTGTTTCTGTCAGGCACAGAAAACTTCAGAAAGCAAACTAACAACTAGCAGTCCCTAAGTACAAGGAATGAGAACATTTAACAGATTACATCTATTTCTCCACTTGGCCAAAATCTAAATAGATTATTTTATTTTCTCAATTTTCCCAACCCTGTGTTTCTTTACAAAAGATTATACTTTGGAGAAAAACTACTGACAGCAGCACAAAATACATTAATGTGTCAAGTCTACTGTGCTTCATTGCGCTAGGTGATTCTGATTTGGCTTATTGTCTGACTGAAGAACCCAGATAACTCCATTTAAAACTTAGTATGCTATTTCCCCAACTTGGCAACAAATATGTACTGGAAAAGCATTCATAACCATGCTTCAACTATTGGGATGTCTTTTAAGTTTTTTCAACCATATTCAAAATATCTCAATCATCATTTCTCCAGTAATTCACCATGAATTATTTCTGTACACAAAATATAATAAATTTGAATGGTTATACCATTGTTTTAGATACATATGTAAAAATATACATATACATGAAGGTATATTCCTTGAAACAGACAATTTTCCCCACTTTGTCAATTGGAGTATAGTTCTTAAGAAAGTATCTTCACAAGCCAGTACATGCCTGTCATCCTAGTGACTCAGAAGCCTGAAAGAGGAAGATTACAAGTTTGAAGCCAGCTCCAGCATCTTAGGGAGACCCGGTCTCAAAATAAAATAAAAAAGGCTAGGGATGGATGTTGCTCAGTGGAAGTAGACTGCCCCTCTGTTCAGTCCCCACCACCAAAAAACAAAACAAAAGAAAAAACTTCAGTAGGAAAATAAGAGAATTTTGTCATCTTTTACTGTGTCCTCAAAATATGATTTCTCATGTGGATCTGGATGGTTCATCCTTGTTATTATCTAATTACTGCTGCTCTTTAAGCAGAAACAAATGCATTGTTCTATTTCTATAAAAACACAAAATCTAATTCATTGGTCTCCCTCAAAAGCCCAGATTTACACAACTGGCAAAACAATTGTCTGTGGAGGATAATGAAGTGGCTAGGCAAAGGACTGACTGAAAATGGTGAGAGGTGGGTTTATCCTGAACTATTTTGATCCCTGGCTTTGCCCTCTGGGGCAAATGACAATCTTCACAATGCAATCTGACAGCCATAACCCATTCATTCCGGGAGACAGTATATGCTGTACTATATTAAAATGCACCTAATTTAAGCAACCTAGAGGGAACTTTCACCTAAACTAGTGGGAAAAAACGTAATTATAATTTAAAAGCACAACTCAACAAGTAATTAAACACAAGTCAGTTTACTGAGTCACCCACAAAGCAATAACATGACACGCAATGAATGGAAAAACCCCTTGCAGATGGCTGAACTGCTGTAGAAGAAATGATAAACCAGTCTTTTTGTTGTATTTTTTTTTAAACTTGGGCTTTAAAGCTAAATTAAGTTCTTCACTTCAATTCTTACCTTAAAACCTAGAAGCAGCTATTAGCACTTATTCATCTCTCTGGCACAAAAAGCCCATGTGTTTTTATTCTCATTAGATATTGTAAGACAAAGGGAAGCTATAGTGTAATGTTTTAAAAAGCAAGCTATGAGCCATGTGCAGGGGGCCCATGCCTGCAATCCTTGTGACTGGGAAGGCAGGAGGATCTTAAATTCCAAAGTTAGCCTCAGCAGCTTAGCAAGACCTTGTCTCAAACGGGAAAAAAAAAAAAAAAAAAAAAAAAAGAGCTGGGGATGTGGCTCAGTGGTTAAGCACCTCTGGGTTCAATGAAGGAGGGGGTTACTATCAGCTTCAGAGAAAAGTTGTGAAGATAAAGTAAAATAAATGTGAGATCTGTCTTGTGTATATGAGGCTTTAAGTGTTTGCTATAATTATTAATTCTGACTATAAGAACATTTTGAGGGGAAAAGTATCATTCTGTAAAAACAGAAGACCTAGTCCTCAAATTAGAGGACAATGTTGGGCTCAACTTCTTTGCCTGAGAAATAAAAGGATCCCACTAGATAATCTTTCAAATTTTTGAAAAAGTATGGAATCAATTGGTAAGGTATTGACTTTAACAATGGACCTCAACTACAATGAGGGTACTCTATAATATTAAATACGAGAACAAAACAGAAGGAAAAAAAGCAGGGCATTAAAGGCTTGTGAGCAGCTTCCTAAAACAGGTGTAAGTCTAGACCAGACACCTGAAAAAGGTGACGAGTAAAAACCCCAACTTGTATCAGAAGCAATGCCTGAGGAAGAAGTTCTAGATTTCATTTTTAAAGAGTGTTTTCAATCGTAAAACTAACTGCCAGGGAGATAAGAAGGGGCAGGTTGGCACTCAAAAGTGGTTAATTCGATTTGGGAATGGGAGACCAAAAAATCTGGAAAAAATCATCTCCTTTACTGCTTGCTTCCAGAGTCTACTACAGCTTTCAGCACGTAAAAGGTGCTAAAATTCTAATCTGATGAATGAATAAATGAATGCACGTATGAAAGGAGAGATAACCAAGTCCACAGTATGTGCACCCAGAGAGGGCACAGCCAGAAGGATAGAGGTTAGGGAACAGAGGAAAGTGAGGGGAGGCTGGGGGTGGGGAAGTCCAGGGTCTAGCAAAGGCAGGGAGGATTCGGGAACCGAGCAAAGCATCGGCGCGCGGTCACCTGCGACGTCGGGCGGCGACAACCCAGGATGGTAGTGCTCCCACAGCCCCCGCAGGAAGGCGGCGCCGCTGTCCACGCAGCGGTGCTTGGAGCTCGTAACCAGCCGCAAGCGGCTGTAGTTCTCCCGGCTAAAGAGAGCCGGGAAAAGAGAGGCCAGACGCAACGCCAGCTGTCGCATATCCTGACGCCCCTTCTCCACCAGCTGTCCATCCATCCAGTCCGCGTACCACAGCGGCCAGTCAGCCAGCGCAGCGCCCAGGCCACGACCGCTGGCATTACCCGGTTTATCATCCCCGGGCTCGCGGGCCTGCAGCAACCCGTGCAGCTGCCTCAGCTTGCGGATCTGCTTGGCTGTCGGGTAGCGGGTGCCATGGCGGATGAGGGCGACCAGCTGCACCGGGGTGCAGGTCCCTTCCAGCAACTCTGGGTCCCGCTGTGGCGCCTCGGGGTCCGACAGCAGTCCGGGGTTGACATCTTCGTAGCGAGTCTTGGTGCCGAAGTAGGGGCTGAGCGCCGAGGCCACCTGGTCCTTTGGCTCCAGGAGAGAGCAGCGCGCGAGCGACGAAAGCAGCGCCGCAGCCAGGGCCGCGGTGGGCGCTACGGAGGCCCTGAGGAGGCAGCTGGGACCGCAAAGCATCGTGGCGGGTGGCCCACGGAAGGCGAAACACCCGCCGCTGACCCCCCGATTTCCGGCTCCGGCGGGCGGGGGCGGGCCCCGAGGGCTCTTCCGGCCTGGGCTGTTTGGGTTACGCCTGGAGTAACTACGGCTGTGGCGACTGGCGGAGTGGTTCGCTCACAGAAAGAAGCCGAGGAACGCCGACCTGTGGCGCAGGTGGAGCTGCCGCGGGAAGGTTGGGGCTCCTGTGGCTTAGGTGGAGCCGGCGTGGACTGACCCAGGGCGTAGGCGAGTTTCTTTTTAGCCTGTGGCTCCGGGACTGACTTCAAAGGCTTCCCGGTTTTTGGTTTTCTGTGATGCAGATGAAGCCCAGACCAAGCCTTAGTCTCCAGTGCTGCCAAAATAGGACATCTTTTAATAGATGATTCTTGTCTCACCATCTCTATCCCCTTCTACTGTGTTTTTCAAATCTGAAGCAGACATATCAAATCCACTTGATTATGCAAATATCTGGTCCTTGCTGCAGGTTGCCTCTTGAAGACCAAAATTTTTCTCCCTTTAGAGTTCGAAAATAAGCCGGATAGTACAGAAGACTTAGGAAGGGGCTTAGTTCTTTAGAAATTTAAGTCCTGAATTTTTCCTACTATTTTGACTTGAACTAGCAGAGCGAACACAGAACCCAAAAAGTTCTGCACTTGATCCCGAAAGCAGAGAGTAGAGACAGCAATCGTGATAATTTGGGTGCATTGAGTCATGGCCTAACAGATTTACTCCGTCATTAAGTATGAGTTCATCTGCTGTGTGAAGCAAACACGCTATTTACCACCACTCCACATCCATACTCACTTCCCATGTGGTTACATAGTCGAATCAGCAGCTGTTTTTAATAGGTTATTGCTCAGAAGCTTTTACACAAAAATCATAAATTTGATTAATGCCTTGGTTTCTCCACTTGAACCTCAGTATGTATGTCAGCTGGGAAAAGAATAAGTCACATAATAATAAGTCATGTAAGCGGGTCGGGGCTGTAGCTCAGTGGTAGAGCACTTGCCTTGCAAGTGTGAGGCACTGGGTTCATTCCTCAGCACCACATAAAAATAAATAAGGCTATTGTATCCATCTACAACTAAAAAATAAGTCATATAAGTCACGTAGTGATACAAACTCAAGAAAACTTGTATCATGTTTTCATAAATGTAATTTTCTCTTCAAAGATACTATTATATTGCTCTTGGTAAGCCAATCACCATTAACTTACTGGTTTCAGAAAGGTGTCTAAATGTTAACCAGGAAAAAATGGTATAAAATAAAAAGAGTAGATTCCAATTTGAATGCTGAAAAAATTTAAGGCATTCTGTGTAAGAAACCATCTTTAGGGCAACGAGTGTGCTTTGTGATATGCTATTTTGTACACTGTCAATGCCTGAATATTCATGATCGGTGAGATTTTCACAGAACTTTGCTCAATTTAGTATTTAGTGAACATCCACCTCTTTCTTTACCCTGTATAGGTAGTGGTACCTGATATTTCTAAATTCATTCCACAAGCATTTATGCTAAGTACATTTCACTATTTTTTTAATGTAAATGCTTAATTATGATCACTTTACATGCCCAATCCCTGAGCCCTCAGGATTTAACAGATCCTCCCAAAGGCATCATTCACTTCTTCCTAATGAAGCAGTTTAGAGACCCTGGTCTACATTCCTATAAAACCTGCAGCGTAGAGAATAAAAACTAAAAAGTAAGAAAAAACAAAAAATCTGTAGCATACATTCTTTTACATTAAACTCGCTCCTAGCTTGATTTTATTTCCTTCCTAATTCTTCATCAGTTTTTGCTATTTTGTATACTTACATAAACCAACTCCAATCTTTTTGATGTCATGCTAAGATGATAAAATAAAAGTAAGCTATGCCTATGCTTGACTAGGAAAAAGCCAGATAAGAGTATAAGAAGGACAAAGAAAAGAGTTCATAAACTCTGGATTCAGACTCCAAACTCTGCCATTCATTAACTGATTGATATTAGTTACCTAAATTCTCTGAGCTTTAGTAATTAGGATAATTAGAAATATCAAAACACACATTGTGGAATTATCATGAGAACCAAAGATGATGTCCTTAAAAACCATTTATCACAGATTACTGTAAGTTGTATTTTTATCATTAATAATGTTAGGTTTATTATTATTATTATTAAACCTAATATTATTAGGTTTAATATTACTAAGCATTATTAAATGCTTAGTTCTTCAGCAATTAACTATGTGGTATGAACTTACTTCCACTGAACATTAAATAAATGACTTCACAGACAGGCCAAAAAGATCATTTAACTTTTCTAATAATAAAAATTCACTCATTTCACTTTATAAAAGATCTTTAAAACTTAGAGTCATGAGCTTTTGAAAAGTTTTAATAAGATGAGAAGCACTAAACCAGATGTGGTGACACACACCTGTAAACCCATTTACTTAGGAGACTGAAGCAGGAGGATTGCAAATTCAAGGCCAGCCTCAGAAATTTAGCGAGATCCTTTCTCAAAAAAAAAAAAAAGAAATGAAAATGGTGGGGATGTAGCTCACTGGTAAAATACCCAGAGTTCAATCCCCAGTATCCCCACCCAAAAAAGTGAGGAGCCCTGCTTATCTTTTTCTGTCAAGATATGTCTGAATTCTCTGGTTAATCTGTATATTAACTGCCTTTTGAGAGAGGTGCCCATCTAGTCCAAGCAAGTGGAGTTTACATGGTACAAAACATGACTGCACTTTACTGAGATCATGAGTGAATTACTCTCCCTCATAAGAGATTGTGGGTACTACAACTATGTACCACAACACAAGAGACAGAATAGAAAATTAATAATTCAAGTTCCTAGAAAAGCTGGGGGAAGATGGAGCCAAGAGCATAGATAGAGAATTTGGACCAGAAGAAGAGAACTTATCTTCCTAGGAAACATTAAAAGGATGGGTGAACATGTGGATCAATCTGTAGGTTTGGCAGGAGGGAGTTCATTATGGCCTCAGTTTCCTCACTGACATTTCAGGCAAGATTGTATGGAGAGATGGAAAAATGGGAGTTATATCCTGGAATGTGAAAATGTCTTGGTTTTGCAACTGAAAAATGGGAAATGTCTTGTAACTTAAGAAGAATGAGGGAAACAAGTAAAAAGTTGAATGGTCAGTTTAGAGGATCCAACTTAGCTTGGAAGGCTTGAATTGCTAGTTGTGCAATTTTATCTGGAAGTGAACATTAGCTGTTGGGTTTCAGCGTGGAAAAGAAAAAAGTTTAGCTCAATATTTTACATTAAGATAATATCTTTCAAGTAAAATTTTTCTAATAAACCACTATATTATAGTTAAAGCCATCTACTATAATTTTAATAAAATTGCTAAAGAAAATGGTTTTATGTTGAGGAAATAATAAAGCAAAAATCTAGGCCCTCTTTGTAATCTTGTGAAATATTGTTTAAGAACCAAGTCTCAAATTAGATTTTCTGGTTTTCAAATTCCAGTTTCATCATTTGGCATCTGTGAGATGTTAATCAAGTTAAACTCTTTAACTTTTTTAAACCTATAAAGTGGGGATAATAACACTCATGCCATGGGATTATTGAAAAATCAAATGAGACAGCTTACATAGAAATTTTAATAAGTCTCTTGCCCCAAGTAAATGTCAGTTACTTTTACGAAGCAGAATTTAAA
Organism: Geosciurus inauris; assembly: GCA_004024805.1. NCBI lineage: Eukaryota > Metazoa > Chordata > Mammalia > Rodentia > Sciuridae > Geosciurus > Geosciurus inauris. The sequence continues at coordinate 29,293 of PVHX01010294.1, forward strand.
AGTTTCTTATTATCATTTCTGCCTTAAGTAAACTGACAAATGGTAGGGGTTTTAATAGATAGCTATTATCTCACAACTACATTAGGTAACTTACTTTGTACTTATGCCAAGAAAGTTGTAGCTCTACTATCTTACTATTCTCCTGTTGCATCATTACTCTTTCTGCAGTTAGTAGTTGTTGATTTAGTGCTTATTTGCTTTTTTGTCGCAGAAGCCCACAGAAGAGAATCCATATGTTTGGATGGGGCCGGAAAAATCATGCGTCAACAGCAGTTCTTTCAACCTTGCTTTGAATGTGGAGCCTGCTTAGGTCACAAGATCTGAAGACTTTAAGACACCTTTGCTCAAAACTAACTTACACTACTGCCAACAGTTAACCACCACATTGTTTCCCAGCATATCAGAGCTAAATTGAATTGCTTAAAGTTGCATTCAGTTGATGTAGAGAACTTCATTGAACTACACACAGCCACGGAGATCTGCTGTTTTACATTCCCCATTTATGCCCTGCCAAAGGAGTTATTTTGCATTGATAAAACTTCTTTTCTGATATCCTAACCCATCCTCAGGCATTGGTGTTCCTTCCCATCAAAAGTTTATTCTAGAGGTGGGCACGATGGCGCACACCTGTAATCCCAGGACTTTGGGAGGCTGAGACTGGAGAATCATGAGTTCAAAGCCAGCCTCAGCAATGGCGAGAGACTAAGCAACTCAGTGAGACTCTGTCTCTACATAAAACACAAAATAGGGCTGGGGGTGTGGCTGTGCACCTGAGTTCAATCCCCGGTACCAAAAAAAAAAAAAGTTTATTCTAGCCAGGCACAGTGGTGCAGGCCTGTAATCCCAGCAGCTCTGAGACAGGAGGATCGCTAATTCAAAGGCAGCCTCAGCAACTTGGCATGGCACTTAATAACTCAGTGAGACCTCATTTCTAAATAAAATATTTTAAAAGGGCTGGGGATGTTGCTCAGTGGCTAACACTGCCCTCCACCCCCCCGCCCCAGTTCAATCCCCGGGCACCAAAAAAAAAAAAAAAAAAAATCGATTCTAAATAATCCAAAGAACTAGTTGAAAAACCAGATGTATATTTATGGTAGGTTTAGGTTGCTAATGGTCTTCATATATTTTGCTACTTGTATTTAATAAAGGGAAACTGTTAACCATACATTTTCTAGCCATGTTCTGAAGTGATTTTCCTGCACATATTAACATTGTAACTTATAATTTCCTGCAGAATTCCCTTTGATCCAAAATATATTTTTATCCCACCACAAAGACAAATAATGAATTTCCAAACCCTAGTTTTTTTTAAAAAATCCCTTTTGTGTTCTGCAAGAAGAGTTATAGATGATCACAGTTGTTTTTAGTATCTTTTTCTCTGAAATGTTAGTTTTCTAAAAATGAAAAGAAACATCTCTTGGAGCTACAGGATCTATAGGACAAATGGTTAGCTGACTTTAAAATCATTAACATCTCCTTATCATTATGAAAATAGAGAAACTTCAGAACAACAGTTCTGAGTTTTTTAAAAAAATATTTTTTTTAGTTGCAGATGGACACAATATAGTTATTTATTTTTATATGGAGCTAAGGATAGAACCCAATGCCTCACGCATGCGAGGCAAGCGCTCTGGCATTGAGCCACAATCCCAGTCCCCAGTTCTAAGTTTTTAAAAGTTCTTTAGCAGAAAGGCAATATTTTACTTAGCCCATCAGTTTTTGTTGCCTCAATAGTTCATGCATGAACAGGTCTTCTCAGACTGGTTGTTTTAGCTTAAACACATCTTTCTTAGAAGGAGTTGCTTTGTCTATACATATCAGTAAGTATTAAAACCCAAACAATACCTAAGCCAGAAAAGCAATGTAGGCACCTGTGAACTTAACATACTTGGTTGTAGCCACTTTAGGAAACAGTACAGCTCACACTCCAATGGAACAAACACAATGGTTCCATAAGTCACACTTGATTACTCCACTTCATCTTTCCTGACTTTCCTATACTACCCTGCCTGATTCTGTACTCTAAGAGATAAAGCATGTACAATTAAATAATTCATTGGTTAATACCTTAGATGCAAGGGCCATCTTACATTAAATAGCCTCTCAGAATTATTTGTTGAAAGAGTGTGTGAATTATTTATTGAATGGGTGTGTGTATGAATAAGCAAATGAAAATAGAAACAAATGGGTAGTGTGGGAAGCTAAAATATGGAAATAATATTGTTTTGCTTATATGCAGTATAATTATCTAATTATATCTTCTCAGCTATCTCATGATGTTATGTAGAAATAGAGATGAAGAGAATTTAGATGCCTTACCTAAAGTCATCCAACAATTATTTAGTTATACCAGTTCTAGAATGTGAGCAATGGAAGCAACCATCCCTGTGTTTCTTTTCCTCTTACCTACCATATTACTGACAAATGAACAATGACTTAAAAAGAGATGTCACTTCCAGATGAGGCTAAAAGGATAAATTCACATATACTATTGAGTAATCACCAACATTCTTTTCTATTTAGAAACAATGTGTAGGAATTTATCTCTGAGGAAGATCACTTTATCCCCTTCTGAGAAGGAAATCCTTACTGGCTTAAACCAGTCTTGATAATTCTATTTTCCTTACCAATTTTGGCTTAGGAAAGAGCCTGTGACTCAATCCTAACCAATGAAATGTGAGGGACAGTCTACTGGGGAGTTTCTGGGAAAGCTGGTTTTTGGTTCAAGGGAAGAGGGAAATAAGGGGACAATTAGCAGTCAACAATAGTTTCTTGGGATTGGAGATTCTGTTGAGTTGAAGAAATATTGAGGTAGGCACAGAAAATAATCTAGAAGGAAAGGAGATAGTATTCAGTGAATAAAATGCTTAAAATTGATATTTTTAAAGGTGGTGCAGTAGTTATTACTGATTAAATGTTTCAGGATACGAAATGAAGAAATTTTAGTCGAGACAAGTTATAGATTACAAATACTTTAGAAATAAGGAGGTTAAAAAAATAAAATAAAACCTGAGAGGCCAGAAAATGCTGTTTCCAAATTTCTGCCCCTGCACTTAAACTCCATCAGCTTCATACCTCTCCTAGTCTATGCATCTGTCCTCCCCAACCTAAAAAAATCCAAATCACTCAACAACTTCCCCATGAATTTTATTGAAATAAATTATTTTACATAGATATTTTGTTTTTAATAAATGTTATTAATGATTTGGAAAGAAGAGATTTACATCATAAAGATACAAATAAATTTGAATGTAATCTTTAAAAAATAATTTGTTCTTCAGAGAAAGCAATAAACACAAAGAAGAGACAACTTCTCAGATATAATGACAAGATCTCCTGCAGCCATCTTGCTACCAGGCAAGAACCAGCTTGAAAGCCATCCAGCACAATGTGATAACATGGCAGAAAGTAGAAAGAACCTGAGTCCTTGTTGGTGCTCATGAGCTGGTGAATTAAACCTAGGGCATAACTACTGTGGGCTTCCTGTATGATTACACACATCTTGACCATTTAAATTTGTTTTTTACTTTCTGTGGAAATCCTCTTAATTAGTTTAAGTGCCTATTAACTCATTAACTACACTGTAACACCTCCTGACATTGTAGGATGTCCTTTCATCATTTTCTTGATCTTGCTGAAGTCACCTATTAATAGAAAATCACAGATAGTGTTTTTTTTTAATCCCGTCTACTTTGCTATCTATGACCTTGGGTGTCTCATAGTCATGGTTTATAAAGCATGGGAAACACTGGGACACTTAGGAGGTATGTGGGTAGATAAGATGTCTGGTGATGGAGGTGATCTGATCAAGATGCGTACATCACTGGTGGGAATATAAAATAGTATGGTCACTGTGGAATAGTTTGACAATTCCTCCAAAAGTTAAATATAGAATTACCTTATCACTCAGAATTTCATTCCTAGGTATATAGCCTCAAATAACTGAAAACAGATTAAACAGATACTTGTACACTGATGTTTATGGCAGCATTATTCACAGTAGTGAAAAGGTAGAAAATCACACAACTGTTCATAACAGATAAATGAATAAACAAAATGTGGTTTATACACATAATGAAATATTATCCATGCATAAAAAGAATGAAATGCTGAATCATACTATAACATAGATAAACCTTGAAAATATTGTGCCAAGTTAAATAAACCAGACACAGAAGGATAAATACTATGTGATACCCCTGTATGAAATATCTAGTGTAAGCCAGGCACAGTGGTGCACACCTGTAATCCCAGTGGCTCAGAAGGCTGAAGCAGGTGGATCCGAGATCAATGTTAGCCTCAGCAACTTAGCAAGACCCTGTCTCCAAATAAAAAATATAACAAGATCTGGGTATGTGGCTCAGTGGTTAAATGCCACTGGGTTTAATCTCTGATACCAAAGAAAAGAGAAAAAGAAAAAAAAAAAAAAAGAAGAAATACCTAGAATAGGCAAATACATGGAGACAGAAAGTGGACTAGAGGTTAGCAGAGACTGGGAGGGTTGGGAAATGGGTACGGATAAGGGATGGCAAGTATTTAAAAAGAAAGAAATAGCTAACTAGCCATCACAACATTGCAGAATGCAAACTTCCCTTTCAGACAAAGTGGGAGAAGCCCAAAGTGGTTCCAAAGTCCCAAAATGACTCAAAGGAGCTCATGAACAACAAGGAAAGCAAAGGGTGAGGCCCGGCCTGCACTGTTGGGGAGAACTATGTGACTTCACGACCCATAGAGTCCAAGAGTTTATCTTTTTCATCCAATGGTGGTAAAAATCGGCCAATGGGAGCCCAAAGTAGAAGGGAATGGGCTATAGGTAGGAAAAGGGAAAGAAAAAGAAATGCCTGCAACAAAGGTAGTTGCAGGAGCTGCCTGCGATTTTCCCTTCCTTTCCCTTGGCAGAGTCAGCTAGCTGTAGGTGGTTGATGAGGCTTGCCTGTGTCCTAGGCCAGAGCTCTGACTCCAGGGGATCCCAACTAACCAGGTCTGGTCACTTACCCCCAAAGAGCCAAGCACAAAGGGTCAGGGTGAAAGGCAAGAAGAAAGGAAAGAAAGAAGAAGGAAGGAGGAAGGGAGGAAGGGAGGGAAAGAAAGATGAGCGGGAGGCCTTTTTGATTCTTAATGTTTGCACTGGTGGCTACAGTTGAGTTTCTGCCCTCGGACCAAATCCCAGTGATAAGGTATCTCTTCTTGACAGGAGCAATAACTGGAGTATGCAAGATTAAACAAAATATTAGATGTCATAGGACAGAGGAGGGGAGGAAAGTATAAATTGATAAGGGGCTAGTCAACTCAGAGTGGCTCTTTTAGATAGTGTCAGTACAGCAGAGTAGAAGCAGCTTGTTAGAAGGAAAGATACCAGGCAGCAGAAAAATATATACCCACAATAGCCAAAGTCAGGATCTGAAAATACTATTTTGAATCTTTATCCTGAACATGCGAATAACATCTTTATGAGAAATTGAACGCTAACTAGGCATATATTAAACCAATTTTATTTACTGACCTCTCTTCATTCGTTTATTCAACAACCATTTACCGAGTGACTACTTTTTTTTTCTTTTTTTTGGAACCGGGGATTGAGCTCAGGGGCATTTGACCACTGAGCCACATCCCCAGCCCTATTTTGTGTTTTATGTAGAGACAGGGTCTCACTGAGTTGCTTAGCACCTCGCCGTTGCTGAGGCTGGCTTTGAACTCGCGATTCTCCTGTCTCAGCCTCCCTAAGTGCTGGGATTACAGACATGAGCCACTGCGCCCAGCTAGAGTGGCTACTTTTTTGGGAGAGTGGCCTCATAATTAACCCAAGGTGAACTTGTGAGGTGAAAGTTTCTTTTCAGTCGTCTTGCCTCTGTAGTCTTTCGGGAGACTTCAGCTTTCCCTTTCCTCCTTTAGACTTTGGAACTTAGAAACTAGTAACATGAAATTTTTCATGATAGGAGTCACAAGGCTATTTAGAACAAAAGATGGTCATGTTCAGAGGGAGACAATGTGTTAAGGAAAGAAACAGTACCAAGGTGTTAAGTTCTATGAACTGTAGATAGATGAGATAATGATGTCCTCTCTTCTTTTTGTTTGCCTGTTGTAATGATGCACCTTGCTTTCATAGTAAAAAATAATACAACAAGCTGGGCGTGGTGGCACACACCTGTAATCTCAGCACTTTGGGAGGCTGAGACAGGAGGATCACAAGTTCAAAGCCAGCCTCAGCAACAGCGAGGCACTAAGCAACTCCGTGAGACCTTGTCTCTACATAAAACACAAAATAGGGCTGGGAATATGGCTCAATGGTTGAGTACCCCTGAGTTCAATTCCTGGTACAAAAAAAAAAAAAAAGAACAAAGTATACATAAGAAAATAAACCATAAAAAGAATGTGTTAAATTTTTTTCTATCATTTCAGTTTTTTTCTTTCTAAATTATTTTCAATCAGGCCTGCTTTGATTGTAAGTGTTCTTTAAATTTTTTGCAAATTGTTCAAAGGGTAATGTCTACATTACTAACCCATCACAGACTTTTAAAACTCTTAAGCACTACACAAACATTATTAGGTATAGTATGAGGTAATGAACATCTTAGCTGCTCCAAACTTTAAATATTGAACATTAAGTGTCTAGAGGCCTCCTACGTTCCTTGGCTCAGTGTCTCCTCCCTCTTTGAAGTAAGCGAGGTCACATATCTCTGACCTTTATTCAAGTGTCACATCTCTCTCTGCCCGCAGACAAGAAGTGTCCCCTGCTTTTAAAAAACAATATAATGCTATTTATTCAAACATTGAAAATAAACAAAAGAATCCTATTTTATTGTGGGGATAAGTAAATTTGTAAAATAAAAAGAAATGCATGGGAATGATTGAAAATTCAGGGTAGCGTGCTTCCCAGGAGCCTCTTCTCTTCACCATCAACCTTTTCCCCATAGCTGTAGCTATGATGGGCAAGTTGAGCCAAGCAGTTTTAGCAGGTACAAGGTATAACCTGGATAGGAGAGACTCTATGCTAGGGGTCATCTGCTTCTAAGAATTCATGTAATTAAGCCCAGTGAGGTGGTGCACGCTTGTAATCCCAGCACTTTGGGAGGCTGAGTCAGGAGGATCACGAGTTCAAAGTCAGCCTCAGCAACTAGGGTTGAGTACCCCTGAATTCAAACCCCATTACCAAAAAAAAAAGAAAAGAAAGAAAGAAAGAAAGAGAGAGAGAGAGAAAGAGAGAGAGAGAGAATTCATGTAATTAGATAGGCCAACCAAAATAATTCAGAATAATTTACCCCATTTCAGGTCTTTACTCTTAATCGTATCTGAAAAAAATCCCTTTTTCTATGTAAAGAAACATATTTATAAGCTCTAGGGGTTGAGGCATGGTCATCTTTGGGGAATCCATCATTCTTCCCACTACACACTATCTATAAAAGTAAACTAAAGATATCATAGAACTAAATATAAAAGCAAGAACTATACACGTTCTCAAAAAATACAGAAGATAGACTTGGGGCCCTTGAGTTAAGTAAAGATTTCTTAAGTAGAATATCAAAAGTTACTGTAATTCATGAGTATTTTGTGGGGAGATAACTTACAACTACACAAATATTCTGTTTCTCTTTACACTTTTGTTTATTAATTTTGGCATTCATAGACAAATTTTGACTGCAACAAATATTATGTTTTTGTCCCAATGGTGATTTTTAAATTTGCATTATTTTCTCTACATTTATTAATAGAAATTCTATCCTACATAAGAGCTGTCCCTTTTCCCCCATGTATTTATTTGTTCACTTATTTACATTTGTCAGTTCGGACTCAGACTCAGTAAATTATATATCTTGTTACTATAATTTATTTAGTTGTTCAGATTATCCCAGATTAAGGCATTGGAAGCTCCCTTTAAGTTAGCTCCTATGTTGTTAAGACATAGACCCAATCTTTTTGTAAACATTTCTTTACCATTTAGTACCATAAAGTATCACAAGTTCATCTTGCATTCTCTCTGCCTCAGGCTTCCTGGAATTAGTCATTTCCCCATGATGCACTGCCTGGTTCCTTTTGTTGAAGAATGGTAACCAAAATCTGGTAGCTAGTTGTTCTTACTGCCACTAATATGCCACTACATACATATCCATGTGTTTTGCTGATATTTCTGCTCTGATTTCAATTCAGGATTTGTTCTATACTTCATATCCCTATTTTAACTCTGAGAGAAAACTGGCTCTCATTATCTACACTGTATTACTTAATTGCTTAATCTTTGTACATACATAAGTAATTTCTGAATTATTACCCGTATCCTATGAAAAAAAATTTTTACTAAGTAAAATACAGTGTTTGTGTGCGGTTTTCCAGGTTACTTAAAACCCATTTGGTTCAATCATTCCAGATTTAGAACATCTATAAAACTTAAATATGGTATATATCTATGAGTAATGTAATTAAATTATAATATTAATTAATATTAGTGTAATAACATATGTAAACTCTAGGTTATAATTTTCAACCTATTTTAATGCATCCGTGTCAATTTCATAGAAATTCTAGAAGTGAGATTACTGGGTTAAAAGTTAAGTGCAGATGTAGTTTTTGCTCAGTATTGCCAACTTTCCCTCCAGAAGGGTTGTACCAATTTGTGTTCTCAATAGCAATTATAAAAGTGACTGTTTTCCCACAGTCGTGCCAACAACATGTTAGTCACATTTTAATTTATTTCATTTTATGAATTAAAATTTTGCTTTACTTTTCACCAATATGAGAGGTGAGAAATTGTATCTTAGTTGTCATTTTAATTTGCACTTTTCTAATTATGAGTGTTTGAAATTTATACATATTTTAAAGTTAATTAATTAATTTTTGGATGCTAGGGATTGAACTCAGGACCCTCTACCATTAAACACATCCCCAGTCATTTTCATTTTTTGAGTCAAGGGCTTGCTAAATTGCCCAGACTGGCCTTGAACTAACAGTTCTTCTGCCTCAGCCTCACTGAGTAGTTGGGGTTACAGGCATGTGCCACCATGCCCAGCTATCTGTATCTATTTAAGGTTCACTTTTTAAAAAATATTCTTTTAGTTGCAGATGGACACAATACCTTTATTTTATTTGTTTATTTTTATGTTGTGCTGAGAATTGAACCTAGGGCTTCACACATGTGAGGCAAGTGTTCTACCACTGAGCCACAACCCCAGCCCCTTAAGGTTTACTTTTAAAATAGCCTTATTAACTTGAAATACCCTGAAATTCACCCATTTATGTGACTCCGAAAGATCTCTTGTGCCCACTTTGTAATCCCTCCTTGTTTCTTCTTCTATTCCCACTTAACTACTAACCTACTTTCTGTTGACTGCTGACCTACTTTTATCTCTTTACATTTGTTAAAAACATTTTTGCAAATGTGTATGGACATGTATGGGTATGTGGATTATCTGTCTTTTTCCCATTTTTCTATTGAGTATTTTTCCTTTATCTCTTAATTTTTAAGAGCTCTTTATGTATTAACAGATATTAGGCATCTTTCTATAATATGTATTGTGAATACTTTCCACCTTTTTTTTTTGGCTTCAGTATTGACATTATTAGAAAAAAAGAATCTCAGGCTCCATCTCAGTCCTTCTCAAACAGAAACTACATTTTAACAAGCGCTGCAGATAATTTGTGTGCACACGACCACTTGGAGAGCCCAGTCCTAAAGCACAGCTGTGCGTATTTCTTATAAAGGAGAGAGGGATTTGCTATTTTTGCAACTGATTATTAATGTTAAGCCAAAATATTTTTAAAAATTCTAAAACCTTTTCATATTTAGATAAATTCAACAGAGTGGACATGACAGACTTTTAACATGACTCCAATGAGATATTTTTCTAAAAGTCCCCACATACAGTTGGGGGCTTATTATAATAGTCCCAAATAACATGAAATAAACAAATCCCAAGTTACAAACCAAAGAATAGTTCTTGATGACAAATATAGCAGCAATAGTTAGTATTGCCTGATATAATATTTATATATGTACCAGGTTTATTATTTTATCCACATTTATAAATCCTTAGTGTCTTGTATGCTTTCCCTGTATTTGTGATGACAGAATTATGCTGTAAATTCTCTGGAAAAGTTGTAAAAATCTGTGTTCAGAACAAGAGTAGCCTCTACTAGATGGTGATTTTCTTTCTGAAAATCCAAAATAAAATTGAAAACTTGATGTTTTTGCAGAAGAACATTGCTCTGTTTACTGGGAGATAATCTGCCTTCATTTTCTGAAATAAACTAAAACTCCTAATGAATAATATGCTTGCATCCTGAAGAACACATTATTTAAGTAGTAATTTAGAGCTTTGATATAACATTTTTTATCACATTCCACCACCTTTACTGTCCTCAACCTCCTTCCCCCTTTCACCCCTGTGAACAAAGTTCCTCCATTGTTCCCATGTCCTTCCCCACATTATGGATCAGCATCCACTTATCAATGAGTACATTTGGCATTTGGTTTTCTGAGATTGGCTTGCTTCACTTAGCATGATATTCTCCAACTCCATCCATTTACCTGCAAATGCCATAATCTTATTCTCTCGTATTGCTGAGTAATATTCCATTGTGTATATATACTACAGTTTCTTTACTCATTCATCTATTGAAGGGCGTCTAGGTTGGTTCCACAATTTAACTATTGTGAATTGAGCTGCTAGGAACATTGAAGTGGCTGTGTCAGTAATAGGCTATTTTTAAGTCTTCTGGGTATAGACCAAGGAGTGGGAAGGCTCAAATGGTGGTTCCATTCCAAGTTTTCTAAGGAGTCTCCATACTGCTTTCCAGATTGGTTGTACCAATTTGGAAAGGTCCACCAGCAATGTATGAGCATGCCTTTTCCCCTACAACCTCGCCAACTTATTGTTGTTTGTATTCTTGATAATTGCTGTTCTGACGGGTGTGAGATGAAACCTTAGGGTGGTTTTGATTGGTATTTCTCTGATTGCTAGAGATGTTGGACATTTTTTCATGTCTATTGCTGGATTGTAGATCTTCTTCTGTGAAGTTTGTGTTCAGCTCCTTGGCCCATTTCTTGATTGGGTTGTTTGTTTTTTTGGTGTTAAGTTTTTTGAGTTTTTTATATATCCTGGAGATTAGTGCTCTATCAGATGTGCGTGTGGCAAAGATTTGTTCCCAGAGTACTGGCCCTCTGTTCATTTCATTGATTATTTCTTTTGCTGAGAAGAAGCTTTTTAGTTTGAATCCATCTCATTTGTTGATTCTTGATTTTACTTCTTGTGCTATAGGAGTCTTGTTAAGGAAGTATGGTCCTAATTCAACATGACGAAGATTTGGGCCTAGTTTTTCTTCTATTAGGCGTTGGGTCTCTGGTCTGATTCCCAGGTCCTTGATCCACTTTGAGTTGAATTTTGTGCATGGTGAGAGATAGGGATTTAGTTTCATTTTGCTGCATATTGATTTCTAGTTTTCCCAGCACCATTTGTTGAACAGGCTATCTTTTCTTCAGTGTACATGTTTAGCTCCTTTATCTAGTATAAGGTAACTGTATGTAAGTGGGTTCGTTTCTGTGTCTTCTATTCTATACCATTGGTCTACATGTCCATTTTGGTGCCAGTACCATGCCGTTTTTGTTACTATAGCTTTGTAGTATAACCTGAGGTCAGGTATTGTGATGCCTCCTGCTTCACTCTTCTTGCTAAGGATTGGTTTGGCTATTCTGGGTCTCTTATTCTTCCAAATGAATTTCATGATTGCCTTTTCTATTTCTATAAGGAATGACATTGGGATTCTAATTGGTATTGCATTGAATCTATATAGCGCTTGGGGTAGCTATGGCCATTTTGACAATATTGATTTGGCCTATCCAGGAGCATGAGAGATGTTTGCATCTTCTAAGGTCTTTTTCAATTTCTTTCTTCAGTGTCTTATAGCTTGCACTGTAGAGGTCTTTCACCTCTTTTGTTAAATTGATTCCCAAGTATTTTATGTTATTTTTTTTGAGGCTGTTGTAATGGGATAGTTTTCCTAATTTCTCTTTCAGAGGGTTTGTCACTGATGTATAGAAATGCAATTGATTTATGGGTGTTAATTTTATATCCTGCTACTTTGCTGAAATCATTTATTAGTTCTAGAAGTTTTCTGGTAGAATTTTTTGGATCTTCTAAGTATAGAATCATGTCGTCCGCAAATAATGATAGTTTGAGTTCTTCTTTTCTGATTCGTATCCCTTTAATTTCCTTCATCTGTCCAATTGCTCTGGCTAGTGTTTCAAGGACTATGTTGAATAGCGGTGGTGAGAGAGGGCATCCCTGTCTAGTTCCCATTTTTAGATAGTTTTTACAAAGTTGAGGTATGTTCCTACTATCCCAAGTTTTTCTAGTGTTTTGAACATAAAAGGGTGTTGTATTTTGTCAAATGCTTTCTCTGAATTGATTGATAAAATCATATGACTCTTATCTTTAAGTCTATTGATGTGATGGATTACATTTATTGATTTCCATATGTTGAACCAAACTTGCATCCCTGAGATGAACCCTACTTGGTCATGGTGCACTATTTTTTTGATATGTTTTTGTATGTGATTTGCCAGAATTTTATTGAGAATTTTTGCATCTATGTTCATCAGGGATATTGGTCTGAAGTTTTCTTTCTTTGATGTGTCTCTGTCTGGTTTTGGAATCAGGGTGATACTTGACTCATAGAATGAGTTTGGAAGGGTTCCCTCCTTTTCTATTTCATGAAATAGTTTTAGGAGTATTGCTATTAATTCTTCTTTGAAGTCTTGTAGAACTCAGCTGAGAATCCATCTGGACCTGGGCTTTTCTTGATTGACAGACTCTTGATGGCATCTTCTATTTCCTTGCTTGAAATTGATGTGCTTAAGTTGCATATGTCCTGTTGGTTCATTTTGGGTAGGCCATATGCCTCTAGAAATTTGTCAGTGTCTTCAGGGTTTTCTATTTTACTGGAATATAAATTTTCAAAATAGTTTCTAATTATCCTCTGTATTTCAGTAGTGTCTCTTGTGATATTTCCTTTTTCATCACAAATTTTAGTAATTTGGGTTTTCTCCCTCCTTCTTTTCATTAGGGTGGCTAAGCATTTGCCAATTTTGTTTATTTTTTCAAAGAACCAGCTTTTTGTTTTGTCAATTTTTTGAATTGTTTCTTTTGTTTTAATTTTATTGATTTCAGCCCTGATTTTGATTATTTCCTGTCTTCTACTTCTTTTGGTGTTAATTTTTCTTCCTTTTCTAAGGCTTTGAGATGAAGAATCTATTCATTTATTTGTTGACTAATAAATTCTTCTAATGCTCATTCTTCTAATGAATGAGCTTAATGCAATGAACTTTCCTCTTAGCACTGCCTTCATGGTATCCCAGAGATTTTGATATGTTGTATCAGAGTTTTCATTTGCCTCTAAGATTTTTTATCTCTTTCCTGATGTCTTCTGTTATTCATGCATCATTCAATAGCATATTATTTAGTTTCCAGGTGTTGGAATAGTTTCTATTTTTTAATCATCATTGATTTCTAATTTTATTCCATTGTGATCAGTTAGGATGCAGGGTAGTATCTCTATTTTTTTTGTATTTGCTAAGACTGGCTTTGTGACATAACATATGATCTATTTTGGAAAAGGATCCATGTACTGCTGAGAAAAAAGTGTATTTGCTTGTTGATGGATGGAACACTCTATATGTGTCTGTTACTTCTAAATTATTGATAGTCTCATTGAGATCTATGGTGTCTTTATTTAGTTTTTGTTTGGGGGATCTATCCAATGGTAAGAGAGCTGTGTTGAAGTCTCCAGGTATTATTGTGTTGTGGTCTATTTGATTCTTGTATTTGAGAAGGATTTGTTTGATATACGTAGAAGCCCCATTATTTGGGGCAAAGATATTTATGATTGTTATGTCTTGTTGATGTATGATTCCCTTAAGAAGTATGAAATGACCTTCTTTATCTCTTTTCACCATCTTTGGTTTGAAGTCCACTTTATTTGATATGAGGATGGAAACGCCTACTTGTTTGCGGGGTCCATGTGAGTAAAACGTTTTTCCCCAACCTTCACTTTCAGTCTGTGGATGTCTTTTCCTGTGAGATGAGTCTCTAGAAGACAGCATATTTTTGGGTCTTTTTTTTAAATCCAGTCTGTCAGTCTATGTCTTTTAATTGGTGCATTCAGGCCATTCACATTCAGGATTATTATTGAAATACGATTTGTAATTCCGGTCATTTTGGTTTGTTTTTGGTTTTTACCTTGAGTTGTTTTCTCTTTTGAATGGTCTTTCTTCTAGTGTAGTTCCTCTCTTTGTAAATTTTCATTGTTGGTTATCATTTCCTCCTCATGGAATATTTTGCCAAGAATGCTATGTAGTGCAGGCTTTCTTGCTATATATTCTTTTAACTTTTGTTTATCATGGATGGTTTTTATTTCATCATCAAATCTGAAGCTCAGTTTTGCTGGATATATGATTCTTGGTTGGCATCTATTTTCTTTCAGAGCCTAGAATATGGTATTCCATGATCTCCTCGCTTTTGGGGTCTGGGTTGAAAAATCTGCTGAGATACTAATTGTTCTCCCCTTATATGTAATCTGGTTCCTCTCTCTTGTGGTCTTTAAAATTCTATCCTTATTCTGTATGCTGGGCATTTTCATTATAATGTGCCTTGGTGTAGATCTGTTGAAATTTTGTACGTTTGGTGTCCTGTAAGCCTCTTGCATTTGATTTTCCAATTCATTTTTCATATTTGGAAATTTTCTGATATTATTTCATTGAAGAGATTGTGCATTCCTTTGGTTTGAACTTCTGCACCTTCTTCTATCCCAATAAATCTTAGATTTGGTCTTTTGATGCTGTCCCACATTTCTTGTATGTTCTGTTCATGATTTTTTACCATCTTCACTGTATGGTCAAATTTATTTTCAAGATTGTATATCTTGTCTTCATTATCTGAGATTCTGTCTTCCAGGTGATCTAGTCTGCTGGTGATGCTTTCTATTGAGTTTTTTTATTTGGTTTTTTTGTTTTCTTCATTTCAAGAATTTCCGATTGGTTTTTTTTCACAATCTCTAGCTCTTTCTTAAAGTAATCTTTTGCTACTTATAATTGCTCTCTTATCTCTTTGTTAGAGTGGTCAATGGTTGCCTTTATTTGCTCTCCTATTTCTTTGTTTGATTGATCAATTTTTGCCTGTAAATGTTCACTTATGTCATTCTTTAGTTCGCTGATCATTTTAATTATGTACATTCTGAATTCTTTCTCTGACATTTCATCAACTGTGCTGTCAATGGATTCTGTTACAGTGGTATCCAGGTTTATTTGGGGCACTTTCTTCCCTTGTTTTCTCATGTTGATTGTATATCTTCCTTTCTTGCAATACCAATCTGAGGTATTATGTCTTCTATATTATAATCTTGTATTGACACTCCAGATTATCTGTATCTCACCTTGCAGCTACTTCTGGTCCCCCAGAGTCCCCAGATGGACACTACTGCCACTAAAGTTGGTGGCGCAGGTAGTGTACAAACCTCAGTAGGGCAGTGGGAGTGGCCTTGGCTGGCTCCTGTGGTGGTCCCTGAGGGCTGTTTTGGGCCCTCTATTGTGCTTCTGCAGGTGAGCAGGAACTCTGGAGCAGAACTGGGGGTAGGCCCAGACCTCACTTAGGCAGGTTAACAAGCAGGCGAATCTGTGTGCGACTCTTAATGTGGGGGTTACAGTCCGTCCCAAGCCGGCGGGTCAAAGGGGCACCCCCACATTCACCTAGCTGTGGAAGTTGGGAAGAGTTGGAGCCGACTAGCCACCTGTTCCCAGCCCTCTGCTGCCACAGGACAATCAGACACGCCAGGAAATCCAGTCAGAGCAGGAATTCGTTTATTTGCAGAACAATCATTTAACTTATAGGGCTGTTGGGCCAATCAGAGACAATGCACGTAGGCAGCAGCTGTCCATGTGGCAAGGCACATAAGCCCCCTGAATTCTTTCCATGAGCTGATCACGTTCAAGGAATCAACAGTAAACCAGTCACATAGTCCCTCCTTCCTCCGTGCCCTTCCCATTTACACACAATGGGTAGGCGCTATCTTAAGGTGTAGCATGGAGCCAGCTCCCCATACTTACCATGGGTTTGGGCTCCCCTGGGGCTGGAGACTAGCAGGCTCTGGTCTACCTTTGGCTGGGCACCCTTGGTGTCCCTGAGGGTGGTTTTGGGCCCTCTGCCCCTCCTACCGCTCTGGAGGAACTCTGGAGCAGAACTAGGGTGGGCCCAGGCCTCACTTGCGTGGGGCCTCCTCCCACAGGGGTCTCTGCAACAACTCTTACTGTGAGTGTGAGCTTCCCTGTGGCTGGCAGCTAGCAGTCTCTGGTCTCCCCCTGGCCTGACAACCATGGAGTTTTGTGAGGGTGGTTTTGGGCTCTCTGCCTCTCCTGTTGCTCAGCAGGAACTCTGGAGTGGAACTCTCCACCTTTTTAAAATTTCTTATTTTAAGAAAAGCTCTTACTAAATTGCTGACACTGGCCTCAAATTTGTGATCCTCCTTGCCTTAGCCTCCCAAGTTGCTGGGATTACAGGTGTGCAACACTGTGCCCTGGCATAAGCAAATTTTTTATTTTTTATGAGTCTTTTAATTGCTTTGGATTTATATTTATCACCTTTGCCAACTGTTGACTCCTCCAGAAGACCACCAAAATAACCTAATTAAACAAAACCAAGTTTATTTATTGCTCTCTTTAGTAGCAGACTACTATCCTCACAGGATCTTAGTAGCATTGCAGAATAAGGAGTCAAGTGCAGATTATTTGTAAGGTTTAAGGAATCTATTTTGTGTGTGTGTTTGTGTGTGTGTGTGTGCGCGCGCGCGCGTGTGTGTTGCTGGGGCTTTGAACCCAGGGCCTTGTGCATGCGTGGCAAGCATTCTATCAATTGAGCGATATCCCCAGCCCCTAGGAAGTGTAGTTTTAAGATGCATTTTTCAGTGTGAAGTATAGGGTTCTGATTGGGATTGAAGTAACTTTAGAACTGGGTAAAGTTTAGGATTGTTTGACCTAGGGAAACAGCCTCGATGGATGGTCACTTGAAAAAAACCTAGTTGAGTGATCAATTGTTCTTAGAAGGGGGTTGTTTATTCTGATGAAGACTATATGAGTAGTTTTTTTGTTCAGACATAGGTTTTCAGAAAGTTCCTAAAACCAAATATAATAATAAAACTGTTTTAAACTTCTGGGCAAAAATTTCTCAGAATGGTAAAGTCAAGCTGTGGGGCTTTAAGTAGATAGTTTCAGTTCTCATATCATCTGTACGATTCATCTCATATCTTTTACTTTCAAGTCATCCTTTTCTATTTTGATATGTAAATTCTAGTTGTATGTTCTTTTGACATTAGTTTCTTATAACAGAGTACATGGAGGATATATTTATGAATACTTGATTATTCAAATTTTTCATGTGCCCTTGCATATAAATAATATTCTGAATTTCACTTAGGATTCTTAGATTATAGAACTTTTCTCTCAGATGTTTATAAGCATTGTACCATGTTGTAGCTTGGAAGTCTTAATGCTAATGTGATTTTCTTTTTGTTTTTTAAAAAATGTAGCCACAAGTTTCTTACTCATGCTAATTATAAGTTGTCTGGAGGCTTCCTTCTGTACAAATTTTAATTTTTCTCCATGTTCTTCTGGAAAGTCTCTGATGGCAATTCATATATTTTTAACTGTTAATATGTAGAGTTGTCAGTAAAACATTAACACAGGACACACTCCACTCAGAGACTTTGAAGCAAGTCTATAATAATTTATTATTTACATTGAAAAACTTGTAAAATATACTTCTTATCTTTGGAATTCAGAAATCTCACAGGCGACAGTCTTTCACTCATAGGGATCACTTTCATTTAAAAACTTCAAGTCTTTCTTCAGTTTAGAAAAAAAATTGTCTCTTATAATCAAAGATCTTTATCTGTTTTCTTTTTATGAAGTTTTATGCCATATGGTCTTCCAAATCTATTCTTCATTTTTGTTAATGTTTATTTATTATTTATATTTAGTCTGTGTCGTTAAATATTTCCTTCATTGGTCCGGTATATAATAATTTTTATCTTATAATATTTTTTCTTTAGGTTTTCTACTGAATTGTGAAATTCTGGAATTGTTTTATGCTCTCTAGTTCTGTCTACCTGAGAGTTTTCATTACTTTTCAATTAAAGACTTCTGTTTCTGTAATTTCTATATCAGTATGAGTCACTTCTTTTAGTTATGTAGTTGATAGCCACTTCTCAAATTGTTAGGTCCTCTTAAATGAACATAAGTTTCTTTAACACTAGAGCCATTGATGAAAAATAATGAAGAAGACTTTTGCCCTTTGGATCTAGAAACAAATTGGTTCACAAGCTCTCATGTGAGGTGTGATAAGAGCAGACTTTGTTCTGGCACTTTTCCAGGACAAGTTCAATGAAGCAACATTCATGAAATTAGATCACTTCTCCCAGAACTGCAGGCAGGAAGCAGAATGTGTTCTCCCTCTGAGTCTCTGAGATCAACTCAATTTAGCTAATTGCATTTCTGCCTCAAATAGTCATATGATCTCATTCTAAGCTTGGCCAGAGACATAAAGCTACTCTTGGAAAAGGATATTCTCAGTACAGATGCCCCATGCCTGCACTAGGATAGAGTTCAGAACAGTGCCTGACAGAGTAAATAAATTCAATAAATTCCTCACCACTATAAAACTTATTAGCTCTTTGTCCCAGTTTTCTCAAAGGTAAGCTTCCTCTAAGATCATCTACAAGACAATCAGAACATTCACACCACCCAACTAGTCTTCTCAGTACATTTTCTATACATCGTTATGCTAAAATGTCATTCTCTTTCTCCATTTGAAAGTGTACCATCAAATGCCCCATTAGTTATATAGGACATTTCATGTTCTGTGTCCCATTCAAAAGACTCAGTGTGCTCAGGCCTCAGAACATAGAAACAAGGATCCTGTTTCACAGCTCCAGATGCATTTGATGCCTCGTGCCACATTCCTCATCATCAGATTTGAGCACAGCATGGAGGATGACTCCATGCACATGGGCACTGTCCCACCTTCAGCACACACCTTGAGTTTTCTTACTTTTCTGCCTTAAGGCTTTCTGTAAAATCTGGAAAGACTCTCACAGATGCAGCCTCAGCTCTGAGGTACTGGGGGGGGGGTATGGGGGAGTACCTCTGGAGACAACTAAATGACAACCAATCAGAGGTAAGATTCGGTGAATAAATGCCTCAACCTTCCGGTGCTTTGGTGGTTTGTCCTGGGCATTTCTACATGGTTCATGGAAGAAGCCATGTTGAGATTGACCTCTAGTTACAGACAGTGGTGATCTGCTCAATAAAATATTCTTTAGGGGCCTTTTCTTTCTTTCATATTTCTCAATTCTGATTCCCAAACTAAGATATCTACCACATACTAAATTTAGATCCTGAATGAGAAGCATTATGGTCTGAATATTTACTCTCTCTCTAATTCATATCTTAAGTTCCTAACATCAGAAGATGGTATTAGAAACTAGAGTTATTAGTAGATGACTATTAGTAGGTTCTGGAAGCACAGCCCTAATGAATGGGATTAATGCCCTTATAGAAGAGGCTCAAGAGAGACACTTAGCTCCTTCCTCCATGTAAGGCTAGAATGATAATATAGTGCCATGGGGAAGGGCGTCATAGCAGATACTAAATCTGTTTGTGCATTGGACTTCTCAGTCTCCAGAACTGTGAGAAATAATAAGTGTCTGTTATTTATATAAGTCACCCATCCTAGGTATTTTGTTATAGCAGCCCAAATGAACTAAGACAGGTAGGAACATTTTTGGTTTAAAGTAGCCTTCTCCAATTTCCCTCAAACCATCCACTAAGGCAACCATATATTTCATGTATATATAAATCTGTTCTTGTTGTCTGGTGAGCCATGGCTAGAGATGTCTCTGTTTCATGATACCTATGTTGAATGTCCACAGGATGAAATGCTTAAATTAGAAAGTTTTTAAAAAGTTCTCTCATAATTTCTATTATCATCTTAAAATAGAATGTAAAAGCTAGATAATGTATCATTTGTTAATGTATCTACCTTAAGCTGTACAACCACTAAAATGACTAATTTTAATAGTAGGTTTAGATAAAAGTTCAAGCAAATGATCTCATAGACCTATAAATCTTCCTAATCTCCTATATAGATAAACTTGATCTATTTTTCACTGGTATGACTATGAGTTACTGTCTTTGTGGTTTTCAGAGCCTGGATGAAATACTAATTGCTTTTATGCTAATTGTTTACAAAAAAATAATAATGCTTTGCTGTCTTGTGCCTCTGGACTGCACTGATACTGAATACCCTTAACTGTGAATACCCCATCTAATAGAGAACAAGGACTTCAGGTCACTTCCCCCAACTTTGCCCTCTCTCAGTAGGAAACAGTGTGGCAATGTCATAGCCCAATTTTCCATAGAAATGGAATATAGAAATTGACAGCAGGGAAATGTAACAGTTGTCCACTTGATGCTTTGAATATAGCCCTTGCTGCTCTGCTACTGCAATTTATTTTTAAAGGAGTCAAGGTTCTTTCTCTTCTTCTCTCCCTACCCTTCTTAATCTCTCTCCCTCCTTCATCTCTGGGGAAACAAGATTACCTTTTTTCTCCATCCTAAACAGTTATCCATCTTTGAGCACGCACCCACCACAGGAACGAAGTAATTTAGACTTGGGGATGGCAACAGAAGATCTCAGAAATGACTGTCTCCCAAATAACAAGTGAATTACAACTCCTAAGAGAAAACACATGGAATATAGCCTTTGAATTATCTCTTTAAAAGCCTCCAGCAGAATCACAGCCTCTGGGGCAGGAGTCCCCTGGGTTTCTCCTTTGCTAGCAAAGCAATAAAACTTCTTTTTCTAAAAAAAAAAAAAAAAATCCAGTAAAGAAGGGGAGGGACTTGAGTCTACTTATCTGAAAAACACACAATCAAGATTTAGGCTGGGGTTGTAGCTCAGTGGTAGAGCAGTTGCCTAGCATGTTTGAGGAACTGGGTTCAATCCTCAGCACCACATAAAAATAAAGATATTGTGTCCATTTACAACTAAAACAATTTTTAAAAAGATACATAGCAACATTTCCCAAAACAGACCAAGATGTACAGCTTCCTTGTCCTAAAAGCCTCCCCAGAGGATGCCTACCTGCAGATGATATGTCTGTTTAGTGAGGATCCTATCAGATGCCCTGCAAGTAGAGAAGTCTCTCTAAATCTAATCATACCTTCATACATACAATGCTGGCATATTCTTGCATATAGCCTAGTCCAGATATGTGTCAGAGACACCTTTAAGTGACCAAGTGCACCTTATTGGGCTGATGGTTATTCATAGCACATAATCTTCACCCACAACAAAGTTCTCCCCTACTAACTTCAGAGTTTCCAATTTAACATAGCCTGAACTCACCCTGAAGAAAACACAGCAGACCTGTCTTGGAGGCATTTGAGCAAGTCATTACCAGCTATCAGTTATATGTTGCATGGGTTCCCACAGCAGCCTGCATTTTCTTCTGTAGCCCACAATTAGAAATTAAGCTCCCTGAAGGCAGGGATTTTTAATTTTCAGGAATTGCTTTAGTCTCAATGCTTAGAATAATGCCTGACACATGATAGAACCTCAATAAATATTTGTCAATAAATAAGTAAATAAATTGATTATATCTCTAATGTGTCTCTTTTCCCCTGAACACAGGAAGAGAGATTTTTCCACACTGTTCACTTTCATATCTCCTACACCTAACATAGTATCTGCTTTAAACTAGTGAATGTTTGCATAAACAATATTCAGTAAAATCCATTTAACTAAAATTCAAGTAAAAAAACCCAATTATTTATGTTTATTTCAAGACCTCCTTGAAGAAAAACATTTAGTACTCAGTAATCATTTTGTAACATGTCCTCTCAGATTCCAAGACCAAACATATTGCTTATCTCAAAAATGCGTATTCAAAATGCCCAATTCAGTCTTATAGTTACAGAGAATATTATTTTCTTTTAGATGATCCCAATAGGTAGCAATGTTTTACTCCTCTCCTTTCTTTCATAAACTGGCATTTACTTTTTAACTTTTATTGATGATTTGGAATTTATAATAAAATGAAAATGCTGACAAGGTCTTTGGCTCTGGTAACAAGAAGTATTACAGTTAACTCAGAGAATAGAGCTTCCCTACATTACATTAAAATTCATTTCATGGAAAATGATCTCATATGGTTGACTGGAGATAAAGGTAATTTATCAATTGACTTGATTGATACATACTTCATAATTGCTGTGACCTGCACAGCCAAACCTGAGAAATCGGCAAGGGGTGATAGGACATTAAAGAAAACACACACACAGGTATAGAAGAAAAGCTGGGGTCAGGTGGAATACTGCACCCTGATGGAGAAAGAGTGACACAGAGCTGGCCTAGCAAGTTTTTTATATAGGGTCTCATAGTTAGAAAGTTAAAGACTGTAGAGGCATTGTTCTTTGTGCATTAGAAAATTACAGGGCTAGAAACATTCTTGTAGCTATTTTACTGTTGCAATAATAGGAGCTTCCTGTGGCACCCAGGAAGCCCACTGTCCAGAGATTCTATTAACAGGGCAGGCTTGAAGATTATAGTACTGGTGAAACATTGTAGTTATCTTGCTATGTTCAGAATCCTCTATCCCTGAGAACTAGTGTCTGAGGTCTAGGTAAAGAATTGAATGGCTTTATGGCTAGTACAGATCCCCCTTTTGAAAAGGACATCACCATGCAACTGGGCCATCTCATTCAGCACACTTGCACCAAGAGTATTCCCAGAGAGGCATTGCCTCTGTCACAGGACAGTTTCAAAACCTATAATTCAGTTACAACTCCCAACACATGATCACAACTTTTCTAACGTTTAATCTGAATGTATAATAATTTGGAATACCTTAGTGCTAAGCTTATCACTTGGCTGAGTCCCTTTTTAAAAACTGGAACTCTAAAATTACATACCACCCTTTATCCCAATGATCTAACCCATCAATAGCTTGCTTTTTATCATTTATTTTCATAATTCATCCTTCATGAAAATTATTACCAAAAACATGTACAATAAAGATGAGAGGAACTTAAAGGCAAATAAAAAATATTAAAATCAAAATAAAAAGAACTGTGTTGGAGATTGGGAGCCTTTGACTCAGGAAGAACAAATGAAGAAATTATAGAAGCATCTTATAATGTAGAGTGGTTAAATCCTTGTAAAACCAAAACTTATTCTGTGTGTGTAAAGAAGTGGTTTCATTATTCTTGCATATAAGCAAAGTTGGAAGGCACTTTGGAGGGAGATGGGCATTCCAGGGCAAGCATGTTAGAATCCTCCAGTGTTGAAATGCTGGGAAGGTCTCATAGAGAAGAGATAGAATATGGGATATTTTGTCATTGATTACTCCCTTTAAAATAGGTTATATTTATGATCCTAGGTTTTTAATCACAGAAATAGAGTTATGGAAAACTTCAAATGATCATTTAATTTATTCCCCAATCTTCCATCCCTGAAACAACCCATATGTAAATAGTTCACATAAGTATAAATTTCAAAAGAGAGAAATCTACAACCCCTTTAGTAACCTGTAGTTGTATCCACCGTCCTCCTCCTCCTCTTCCTCCTTTGTGTCATCCTTCTTCATTCTCTGAATTTCTGACCTCTTTACCCTTCCATTGCCACTGCCCTTGTCATCTTTCTTGGGGACTGTTCAGGTAGCTTCCTAACTGGTGTTTCTGTGTCCAGGTCTTCCCCTTTTCAATATATCCTCCATCTTGCTGCTATTTCTAAACAAATCACTAATCATGAGATTCCCTTACTCACCAACACTTGATGGCACACCACTGTTTTTGTTTTAAGTCTCTGAATGTTTAATACAGCATTCTATCTGATTAATCATTTTTCCAGTATCATTTGGTAACCAACTCCCACTCCTTACCACATTGAAAGAGGCACTATTCTTTAAACATATGATCCTTTGTGTGTTCAATGCATTATAATTTCTTATGCCAAAAATGGTCTCTTCTAACTCTGTCTCTTTGCTTTTATAAACTTTGCTGCTTTTTCACAGTGGCTTAAACATCATCTCCTGTGTGAAACTTTCTGAGATCCCCATCCTCAAAAGAAACTGCTATTTGCTCTATGCTTCTTAGCTTTACCCCATCAGAGCACTAAACAGTATGAAGTGAAATGAGGCAAAGACTCTGAAACTGATTATTTAAGTAAGGAATGCAACAGAATCATGGGTTTGTTACTCTTATACCTAAAGGGATAGGACAGTATGAAGTTCTTCACACTTAGTGAAGAATCTGTGCAAGTATTTGTACTTTTTGGAAAAGTAAGGCAAATTTAAAAATTATTACTGGAACAATAAATTATTATATAAGTCTGCCAATTATAACTATAGGCTTCTAGTAATGATAAGATTTTTTCACAAGATATAACAAAATATACAGAAGCTCAGTTGTCAAAAAAATTCTGTTAAATAAAAACCAAAAGATTGGAATAGGATTATGTGTTTCTTCTAAATTGTCACATTGAATAAGAGAATAAGAATGATCATTTTGCAAATGTACTGAATTCTGTACTTAACATATTTAATCAGAGCAGTCTTTATGATACGAGATAATGTCTGCTCTTCTGCAGTTCTAAGAAGAAAGATTTTCCTCTCATCTTTCTGAGAGTGTTGTAAGATCCATCCCAAAACCATTTAATTGAAGAAGTGCAGGCTTGAGAATGCTAAAACTTAGGGTTTATTTTTTAAAAAGAAAAAAATGATAGATTTTTAATAGATGGAATTTTAGGCATTTAATCGTTTTACTTCTACACCAGGAGTCTATTTCCCCATCGAGTTAGATCTAAAAGATTGGTCCTTAGTATTGTTTAACATTGAAACTTCCTCCCTAGCATAGAGACTGTTTAAATATTTGGATGTTCTAAGTGGAAAACCAAAATGTACCCATGTCTTTCAGAAGGGAAAGACAGTATAATCATCTTTCTATTGCCAAATCTCCAGTGCAATATATGATTCACAAAGAACCATTCAAGGACTAATCCAAAGTGAGTAACTAACACCCTTCCTGGAACAAATTCAGATTTAATATGAGACTCCAGGAAATAGAATTTGAGACTTAAGCCAATCCTGTTAATGCTTTCCTCTTAGCATTGAGCAGGCTACATCATGTTCAAGCAGACTCTGGATTAAAAATTATAAAGTAACCAAAACATGCACTCAGATTTCTTTGTTCCTTTTTCAATGTTCCTTTGCTTTGACTCACACAAGTGCTAAAGCCCAGGGGCCTTGTTTAACTCGAGTCCTTCACTGTCACAGTCTCACTAGCCCAAAGTGGCATTCCCAAACCTAAATTTTTCTTTTCACTTCTTAAAACTTATTGGTGTTTGCAGTCCTTCCAGGGTTCTGCTAACTAACTGGCAATGTAATAAATTGAACTAAAGCTGATATTCATTGAGGTTATATTTATGCTAGGACTGAGGTCCATTAAATGACTAATAAGGGACATATCAGTATCATGAAAGACTTTTTCTGTTGGAGTTAAAAAAAAAGAGAGAGAAAAAAGGAAGCTTTCTGGGAATCCTTAAAATTTCAGCTTCCAGTCTACTCCTCTCTCTTTCTTTCTTTTTCTGGCTTAAATTTGATTTTTATTTTTTAATTGTCATATAATAGTAGTACTTTTTTCTGTGCTTTGATATTATAATTTGATATATGTATATATTACATAATGATCCTAGTCTACTCTTCAGGTTGTCCTTGCTTGAAATTTGCATCAACTCAAGGTGTAAAAAAGAACTCATTTCTGTTTCCTCAGAATTTATTTTTATGGGCACAAGTAGCAATGATAGTCTGCATAATCTTTTCTCATCAGCCAAAAATAAGCTTATATGTAAACTTTCCAATGTAAACATTCCAATGTAAGTCTATATGAGTCCTGGTTACAACAGACACTTAGCACCCAAAACCCAGTCAGTCTTCAGATGTCAGTTCAAACTGAAATAGTTTTGCAGGTGACAAACAATGCATATTGGGTGACAGAGAAACTGAATCCAGTTCTGAACTTTCCTATTTCCATGTTAAGAACAACTTTTGAGCTGGGCATGTTGGCTCATGCCTGGAATCCCAGAAACTCAGGAGGCTGAGACAGGAGGATCACAAATTCAAAGCCAGCCTCAGCAATTGAGTGAGACCCTAAGCAACTTAGTGAGACCCTGTCTCAAAATAAAAAATAAAAAGGGCTCAGTGGTAAAGCGCCTTTGGGCTCAATCCCTAGTACCAAAACAAAATAAAACAAAACAAAAAAAACCCCACAATAATTTTGGAAAATAATGTAACCTCAGAACTATGTACTTGAATGTGGAAGAGAGAGATGGGTCCATCTCAAACCATATTATCTCTGCCAGACATGAACGACTCAGAAGAATCCATGATTCTTTAACTGAAGTTTTAATCATATCTTCCAAACCATACAAAGTTCATAAGGAATTGGTGGAACATAGATGGCTCCTACCTTCTCTTCAACCAGTCCCCCAAGCCCTACAAGAGGTGTGGCTCCTTTAATCTCTCAAAGCCACTTGCTCGCTTTGTACCCTTCCCCTTGCAGTCCCTGGGTTCCTTTAACTCAGTGATTCCTAATCCATACTATGCATTAGAATCTTTGAAGGAGGCACATAGAAGAGAGGTATAGAAAGAAAGAGATTTGAAAGAATGTATAGATATGTGTTACTGTCTCCAAATAAACAGATTCCCATCTGTGAAAGACAAGAACAATTTAAGTGCTATAAGGCCATAAGGCTATAAGGTCATAAGAAATTTCACTCAGGGTGGGCAGTGGATGCTAGTCAGCTAGGTGCTCACTGAGAATTTCCTCCCTGAGATCATTACAAGAAAATATTTTTCACATTCAAAATAGCTTTTTGTCTGGTATTATAGGATATATCTATAATCTCAGTTAATCCAGAGGCTGAGGCAGGAGGATTGGAAGTTTGAGGCCAGCCTGAGTAAATTAGGGAGATTGTGTTTCTCAAAATAAAATAAAAAGGGATAGGCATATAAATCAGTAGTGGAGAACCACTGGGTTCAGTCTCCAGTACCTCCGCACTCCCCCCACCCCCGTCCCACTAATGTAGAGCTTTCTTCCTGAACTTACAGGAATCACTTATCAAAGCAGATCTTAAAGGAGAAGGGAAAGAAAAAAAAGAAAGAGAGGAGGAGGGGAGGGAGAGAAAGAAAGACAAGGAGGGAAGGAAGGAAGATAAGTAGGTTCATGGGTTGGAGAAAAAACTGCAAGCCAGAATCTTTTCCTAGCCCCATACCATCCAATAACACCACCTCGATTCCAGTGGGAAGAAACTGAAGTGGTCAGATAACTGTGAACAACTACAGTTAGGGGGTTATTATTACCATCATAATATCATATCCCCAAGCATCCTGGAAAGGACAGAAAAGCCACTGCCTTTCAACCCAGGAAACTGATGAGGACAGTAGGAACCATCTTTGGAGGTGAGCCCATACACTGAGACTCATCAGTGTGGAAAGCAGAGATCTGGGGGTGCTATGGAAACCTAGGCAACCTGGAATGGTATAGATAGGGGAACATAAACTGTGCTCACCAAATGATAGAATAATGAGATGAAAGAGCATCCCTAGAGGACCAATTATTTTTTTAATAAATAAAATGAAAGCAGTATTTTTTTATTTGGAAGACAAGCTTTTTTCCTCCATGATTTTTATTGGTGCACTATAGTTGTACCATAATTGTGGGATGTGTTGTTATATATTAGTGCATGCACACAAAATAGCAATATAATTTAGCCAATATTATTTCTCAGTACTTTCCCTTTGTCTCCTCTCCTGCCTCCCCCTGGTTCCTTTCCTTCACTCTACTGATTTCTCTTCAATTTTCCTGAACATCCCCCTCCCAACACACATCTTTCTTTTCCTTTTCCTCTCTAGCTTCCACATATGGGAGAAACATGTGACCATTGATCTTCTGATTTGGCTTATTTCAATTAACATAATGATCTCAGGTTTCATTCATTTTCCTGCAAATGACATAAGTTCCTTTTTCTTTATGGCTGAATAAACTCCATATATGGACACGTAGGCTGGATCCATAAGTTGGGTGTTGTGAATTGTGATGCTATAAACATGGGATTGCATGCATCACTGTAATACGATGACTTTAATTCTTTTTTTTTAAACATTTATTTTTTAGTTGTAGGCAGACAGAATACCTTTATTTGAATACCTTTATTTTATTTTTACGTGGTGCTGAGGATCGAACCCAGTGCCTCACTCATGCTAGGCGAGCACGCTGCCACTGCGCCACAACCCCAGCCCGATGACTTTAATTCTTTAGGATAAATACCGAGGACTACCAGTGGTAGTGTATCCTAGAAATACAGATTTATTTAGTGCAGATTATGTGACAGCTAAAGTTGAATTAAAGTTAGTCCCTGCCTTCATGGGGCTCATAGTCTAAATGGGATGATAGATATCAAATAGTACCATAATTAGCTCATTTGTGACAAAGAGAAGAAAAGAGAGGAGAGGGGAGGAGAGGAAAGGAAAGGGGAGAGGAGGGAGAAAATAAAAAAAGAGACAGTGCTGTGAAAGAAATCTACAAAAAAGTAACACCATCTACCAGAGGGTGGGAGGAGGGAAAGAAAGGGAGAAGAGAGGGAGAGTGGTATTGGCTAAATTATATTGTTATACTGTGTGCATGTTTGAATATGTAACAACAAATTCCACCATTATGTCCAACTACAATGTACCAATAAAAATTGTGTGTGAGGGGAAAGTGACACCATCCTAATTGTGTTGCTATTGATTTACTTATAGATTTTATTGGCTCTAGCTTTCTCTGTGATTTCTGGGTTTAAAAGCAATGGATGGCATGTGAACTTTTGAGATTAAAATTTTTTTTCAATATAGACTTACTATGTTATTTTTTATTTGAAAAAGGTGATTATTAGACAAGGAATTCAGGATGAAGGAGCTAGAAAATGTTTGAGACTCAGGGACAAAACTATTATTCCAATTGCAAGGCTTCTTTATGAGCACTTGAATACAGCTCAAAGTCACCGTATCTATAAAACCAGTGATGCTGCTTCCTTAACTGAATATACCCTATCGATATTTGTTTATCATTATGTTAGTTAGTCTTCATGTAGCTAGGAATTTTACTTCTTAGAAAAATCCCTGTCCATAACCAAAAAAATGATTAATTGTGAAATTGTATTTAAACGAGTTTTTTCTGGTTATTGAGCATTTTATATGGGTAAATTAATCTTCATGCACATAATGATTTATCTCAAATAGCTTCCCAATTCTGTAAAATGCCAAAGGCATCTTTTCCTAATATAAAAATATTAAAGGCATCTTGTTCTCATTTAGTTTATTAGCAGAATAGTAAAATCAATCCATTCTTATCTAAAGCAGAAATAAAATTACCCAAATGAAGGAAAGTATGACATTTGCCCATGAATTCTTCATTCAGATAATATATCTAGTTTGGAAAATATATTACTGGAGCAGGATAAAAATATAAGAAAACATCAGGTTTTTCTAACAACTTATTATTTGATTAAGAAATGAATGTAGCTTTTTGTGACTTTCAAGATCTGTATAAAAAGAGAGTATATATGGAATTAAAAGTTATTATTAGCAATGGTCTGTTTTTCAGATTACAATAGGAGTGACACTGTACTTGGTGTTACATGAAGAAATAGTTTTACTTGGTTTCCTTCCACATGTTATCCTCTCCCTTTTTAGCTCCATGCTGCACATGCTAGGGAATTTATCTTTACGTTATAACTTAGAGATCTTGTTTCACTTCACTCAGAGTCTAGAAACTACTTGCTCCAAAAATTTAAAAATTTATGAACTGATGTCCCTGCTCAACATTGAACTTTCTGAAATTCTAAGCTCTAGGCTAAATTTTTTGAAAATGATTATACTTAAACTTTCATTTGGGTCTGAGTCTGATAGAACAAAAGTTCTTTATTTTTATTTTCTTTGAGAATATTTACCATTGTTATTATATTGGGAGCCTGACTCTATTGCATATGACTTTTACTTTTTTCCTTTTGGTACTGAGGATTGAACCCAGAGGTGCCTTATCACTGAGTTAAATCCCCAGCACTCCCCTGCTCCTTTTAATTTTTAATTTTGAGATAGGACCTTGCTAAGCTGCTTAGGGCCTCACTAAGTTGCTAAGGCAGGCCTTGAATTTGCAATCCTTCTGCCTCAACCTCCCCAGTTGCTGGGATTACAGGCATTTGCCACCATGCCATACACATATGACCTTTAAAAAAAAAAAAAAGATATGATGAAGACATTTTCCACTGTGGAGGAAGTTATTGTTCAAGATTTCATGTGTTGGAGAAGAAATTGTTTGAAATGTGTGTATGTGTGTGTGTGTGAGTGTGTGTGTGTGTGCGCGCGCGTGCATGTAGAACACAGTATAGATTCAAAGAAAATGCATGGACAAATGCAATCATCTACTGCCTCCTGGTGGTACACACAAATATATACTTGTCTATTGCCTCCTGGTGGTAGCAGCTCAGAATTTCAGTTCATGCATTGATTTTTTTTTTAAATATTTTTTTAGTTGTAGATGGACACTTAAATACTCTTATTTAATTTATTTTTTTTTATGTGGTGCTGAGGATCAAAGCCAGTACCTCACATGTGATAGGCAAGCGCTCTGCCACTGAGCCACAACCCCAGCCCGCAATGCATTCATTTGACGAGTCATTCATGAATCCTATGAACCACATGAAATTGTCATTTTTGTAGGTCAAATATGGTCACATTTTGGTAATTTCAAATAATTTGATCTTGTATAAAGGACCAAGATTTGTAGGGCCTCAAGGATCCTGACAAGAAGTCCAGATTTTATTTCAGTGCAAAAGAAAATCACTGAAGACATTTTGCCTAGGGTTCACATGATTCAGGTTATATTTCAAAATGTAATTTAATGGGTAGAAGAAATATCTTGTATCTTGATTTCTAGCGGTTATATGACTATATATTTGTTAAAAGTCACTGAACTATATACCTTTTTTAAAAAGTCAAATTGGTAAATTTTACCAATTGGTAAATTATTCCTTAATAAACCTAAACAAAAATAAACAAAAAAGATACTTTGAGCTAAAGCATTGAAAACAGTTTCTCTGAAAGATATTTTCTTCAGTTCTATGACCTTATAAGAAGAGAAGGCGAGAGAGAGCTCTCTCCATGACATGCACAAGGAAAGGCCACATATGGTGTTTTGTTACAGGAATCTGAGGTGAATAATACACAAGTTCAGGGTTCAAAGGGTTAAATACATATACCTTTTGGTGATACTATTTGTTTGACTCCTTGCATACTTAAACTCTGCATGTATTTTTTTAGTAACATTAAAATTGTATTTTAAAAGGATAATTCTGTAGGAGCATTTATATGACAGCAAGATTAGAGAGAGGGAGATCATTTAGGAGATTCTAAATGAGAAATGATGGTAGAGGGTGATGACAGAAGAACTTAGAAAGGGATAACATTTAATCTGGAAATAGAACTCAAAACTTTTTTTTTTTTGGTACCAGGGATTGAACTCAGGAGTTCTTGACCACTGAGCCACATCCCCAGCCCTATTTTGTGTTTTATGTAGAGACAGGGTCTCACTGAGTTGCTTAGCGCCTCGCCATTGCTGAGGCTGGCTTTGAACTCGCTACCCTCCTGTCTCAGCCTCCCAAAGTGCTGGGATTACAAGTGTGCGTTGATGGGCTAGATGAAGTTTGAGGAGGTAAGGAAAAAGAAATCAAGAACGACTTTTGGGGTTGAGGGTCAGCATGGATGAGGCATTGCTGGCCAGAAAGAACAAACAGTTCAACCTAGTTATTTTAGACTCCTGAATATTTGAGATGCCTATTTTATTTATCCAAGTGAAGGCATCAAAAAGGTAGTTAACAACATACTTGCCTAAAGCCGAGGAAAGAGATAAGGACTGGATTTTTAAGTCATCAGTATATACGTGGTGTCTTTGTTCATGTTGCTATAACAAAATACCATGCACTGGGTAATTTATAAATAATAGAAATTTATTTCTCACAATTCTAGAGGCTTGGAAGTCCAAGATCAAGGAGTCAGTAGATTTGATGAAGGCTGATTCTGCTATGACATCTTCTCCCTGTGGCATCCTCACATGGCAGTAGATAGAGGGCCAAAAGGGCCTAGCTAGTACTCCCTAGCTCTTTACTAAGGCACTAATATCATCCATAAGGACAGAGTCCTCATTGTCTAATCATCTCCTAAAGGCCCCCCTTCTTAGTACTGTTGTGTTACAGATTAAGTTCAACGTGAATTTTGGAGGGGACACATTCAAACAATAGCATATGGTATTTAAAGCCATTGGCCCAATTGAGATAGAAGATCCAGGGAAAGGGAGTATCCATAGCAACAACTCTGATCCTGCAGTACTCTAAATTTGGAGGTCTGGTAGGGAAGGAAACAGCCCGTGAGGGAAAACCACATAGAAACTTCCCAAAAGGTATATATGTTTAACTCTTTGAGCATTGAACCTGTGTATTGTTCATTTCAGATTACCTTAACAAAACACTGTATGTGGCCTCTCCTTGGGGCATGTTATGAGAGAGCTCTCTTTCTCCTCCTCTTCTTATAAGATCATAGAACTAAAGAATTAGTGCCCTGTTTTTATGATTTCTCCAACCTTAATTTTCTCCTAAAGATATTATCTCCAAATACACTCACACTGGGAATTAGGGTTTCAACATATAAATTTAGTGGGGTGCAGGGAGAACAAGTCAGTCCACAGCAACCAGCAAGGGAACATCATGATAACCTAGGATAAGCAGGCCATAGTCTTGTCATATGGCCAATATAAAATGATTATATTACAATGGAACTTTATATGGATGTCTTGCAGATTGTAACTGTGTAATGGATTGTCATTTCAGATTTGTTGCTCTAAAACAGGAACAGCTTTACTTGTAACAAATAGAAGGAGAAAGAGATATTATCTCCTAAAAGTGTTCAAAATTTGGCAAATTTCAGACCACAGATGTTTGGGGGCATTTTGGTGTCAGAAACCATGAGACCACTAAGTTCTGGGGCCTATATTTGTTTCCCAGGACTGCTACAACAAGCAGAACAAACTGAATGTGTAGGCTTCCCAAATCAAGGTGTCAGCAGAGCCATGTTCCCTCTGAAACCTGGGGGGGAATCATTCCTTTCTTCTGGGTTTCTGGGGGTTTGCCAGCAATCTTTGACACAGAATTGTTCCTTCAGTGCGGCTGCATAACTCCAAACTCTGCCTGCATGGTTGCATGTCATCCTTGTACATCTGTTTTCACATGACTGTGTTCCTATGGGACACCAATCACATTGGATCAGGGGTTACCCTACTCCAGGATGGCCTCATCTCAACTTAATTAATTGTAACTGCAATGATCCTATTTACAACTGAGGTCATATTCTGAGATGCATTCTGACTAAAACATGTTTGTGTGTGTGTTTGAAGTGGGGAGGATAAAATTTGACCCACTATTCCAGTCAAGGGCTTTGCAGATAGAGTTTAAAATCTTAAGGATGAGTATGCATCCTCAAATCTTTAATGCACAATCCTGCCTTTTATCAATTCTACTATTCATAGAAAAACCTCCTGTCAGCAGTTCCTTTCTCAGGTCTAAGGATTCCCAATGTCAGATGTTAAATCTGCTAGAAAATCTTTATGTGGCAGAGGAGAAAATGCCAAGTGAAAATGAAGTCATCAGATGAAGCCAAAAATTTTTTGCTAGTTTCCTTTTTTTTTTTTAAATATTTTTTAGTTATACATGGACATAGTGTCTTTATTTGGTTTACTTATTTTTATGTGGCGCTGAGGATCGAACCCAGTGCCTCACACATGTGAGGCAAGCGCTCTGTCACTGAGCCACAACCTCAGCCCCCCCTTTTTTTTAAGAAAAAAATCATCTTTTTTTTTTTACTTCCACTTCCTATACTCCCACTCCCACTTTGTTCCCTACCTCTTCCAGTCTCCTTTGGATTTTTATGAAGTCCAAACCTACCTTTCTTTCCCTATTTCCTCTCTAGTTTCTGCGTAGGAGAGAAAACTACATCCCTTGACCTTCTGAGTTGGACTTATTTCACTTCACATAACAGTCTCTAGTTCCATCCATTTTCCTGCAAATGACATAGTTTCATTTTTCTTTATGGCTGAATAAAACTCCATTGTGTACATACACCACATTTTCTTTAACCATTCATTCACTGATTGGACACCTAGGCTGGTTCCATAATTTGGCTGTTGGAAATTGTGCTGCTATAAATGCGTGTATGCATGTGTCACTGCAGTAAGATGCTTTAATTCTTCAGGAAAAATACTGAGAGGTGGTATAGCTGGGTCATATGGTGGTTCCATGCCCAGTCTTTTGAGGAAACTGCAGACTGATTTCCATAGTGGTGTACTAATTTACAATCCCACCAACAGTGTAAAAGTGTTCTTTTTTCTCTACATCCTCTCCAGCGTTATTACTTATATTCTTGATGACTGCCATTCTGACTGGTGTGAGATGAAATCTCAGTGTAGTTTTGATTTGCATTTCACTACTTGATAGTGAATATTTTTTCATGTATTTGTTGGCCATTTGTATCTCTTCTTCTTCTTTTTTTTTTGTAATATATTTATTTTATTTTATTTTTTTATGTGGTGCTGAGGATCGAACTCAGTGCCTCACTCATGCTAGGCGAGCACGCTACCACTGCGCCATAACCCCAGCCCCTGTATCTCTTCTTTTGAGAAGTGTCTGTTCCGTTCATTTGCCCATTTATTAATTGGGTCATTTGATTTTTTGGTGTAAAGTTTTTTGAGCTCTTTATATAAGGCTATATTTAGCCTTCTGTCAGAAGAGTAGCTAGCAGAGATTTGCTCCCATTCTGTAGCTTTTCTCTTAACATTGCTAATCATTTCCTTTGCTGTGCAGAAGCTTTTCAACTTGATGCCACCCCATTTATTAACTCGTGGTATAATTTCTTGAGCTCTAGAGGTCTTGAGAAAGTTGTTGCCTGTGCCTAAAAGCTGGAGTGTTGACCCTACATTTTCTTCTAGGAGTTGCATAGTTTCAGTTCTAATTCCTAGGTCCTTGCCTCATCCCCATCCCTTCTTATTTTTCATTTTGAGACAGGGTCTTGCTAAGTTGCTTAGGGCTTCCATATATTGCTGAGGCTGGCCTTGCACTTGGGATCCTCCTGCCTCAGACTTCCAAGATGCTGGGATTACAAGTATAATTTATTTTTGACACAGAGTCTCACTAAGTTGCTAAGGCTGGCTTCAAACTTATGATCCTCCTGCCTCAGCCTCCCTAGTCACTGGGATTGCCAACATGTGCCACCTTGCCTAGCTTATAAGTATTTTCATATGTAGACTATAAATATATTGTCTGTCACATAGAGTATACATGTTTCCTTTTTTCATGTTATTATGCTGTTTGTAATATGTATGCAAAGTTTTAAATTTTTGTGTAAATTCATTCCCTCCCATTTCTTATCTCATTTTGAGGTTACTAGGGATCAAACCCAGGGGTACATGACCACTGAGATACCCCCTTATTTTTTATTTTGAGATAGGGTCTTGTTAAATTGTCCAGGCTAGCCTCAAACTTGCAGTCATCCTGCCTTACCCTCCCAAAAACCAGGGATTATGGGCCTATGTCACCATACCCTGTGATTCATATCTCTTTTTTTATGAATTAAAATTTTAAGTTTGTAAAAAGCAAGAAGACTTCCTATCCCACAATATAGTAAACATTCAATTATATTTTCACAGTTATTTTATGATTAATTTATTTTATCTAATTTTAAGGACCTGCCTTCTTTTTTGCTGCTTTTTTGCGGGAGGTTCTGGGATTGAACACAGGGCCTCACACACACTAAGCAAGAACTCTACCACTGAGCTACACCCCCAGGTTAAAGACTTATCTTCAATTTGATTATATATAAACCTGGGATTTAAGTTGTGAAATAAGCATCTAGCTTTATTTTTTTCCCAATAGTTAACCAAGTGTCCATGCACTATTTTTTAAATAATGTGTATTTTCCCTATTTATTTGAATTGCCATCTTGTGTTAATATTTATTTTTCTTTGAGTTTATCTGAGGTGACAGAACTGCTCAAAGCATTTATTAACACATAATAATGTTTGTGTAATCAGTATTTGACTTTATACCTCAATCTGAAGAATGGAAAATAAAATAAAGGCAAATGATAGATTTCAATATTATGAACAATGCTTGTTAAGATTTTTTTAAATTATATAAATTAGAAAATAATTTCGTGTTGGCTTTATTTTAAAGTAGAAGCTAGTACTTGACAAAGGTGCCAAAAAATACATTGGAGAAAAGATAGCCTTTTAAACAAATGGTGCCAGGAAACTGGTTATCCATACATAAAAGAATGAAACTAGGGCTTGGGTTCCAAGATGGCGGCCTAGACGGATGCCACGGTCAGGGTCAGTCTCTCCAGAACCGGAGATTGAAGTTGTGGAAATACCATCTCCCAGCCAGCTTCTGGACATTATCCTACAGCTACTCCCACAGGAATTTCACTTGCGCGTGTACGCAGGGCCACCAGGCAGCAGTGACTGCCACAAGCAGCGTGACTTCAGCAGCAAGCGGAGGCGGAGCTCAGCTGCAGGCAGCTCGGAGCCCCAGCCCAGGGCTCGTCCTGCTTCTACATGGGGTACCTGGCTCCAGCGCCCACCCAACCACGCAGGGCCCCTAGCAATTGGTCCCATGGACACACGGCCCCAGCCGCTAGCCACTGGGGAGCCCAAATTCAGGGTAAGAGTTGTTCCAGAGACCCCAGCGGAGATAGCCCTGTCCAAGAGCGGCCTGGGCCCTCCTCAGTTCTGCTCCAGAGTTCCTCTGGACCGGCAGGAGCCGCAGAGGGCCCAGATCTGCCTGCAGGAACCTCCACGGGTGTCCAGACAACAGGAGACCAGGGACTGCTACCTCAAGCCACTGGGGAGCCCAAACTCAGGTTAAGAGTCCCCGCAGAGACCCTACCATGAGGCAGCCCTACCCAAGGGCAGCCTGGGCCTGCCCCAGTTCCGCTCCAGAGTTCCTGTGGTCCAACAGGAGCCACAAAGGGCCCTGATCCACCCTCAGGATGTCCAGCCAAAGGGAGGCCAGGGACTGCTACCTGTAGCCACTAGTGAGCCCAAATTCAGGGCAAGAGTCACTCCAGAGACACCAGCATGTGGCAGCCCCATCCAAGGGCAGCCTAGGTCCACCCCAGTTCTGCTCCAGAGTTCCTGGTGTCCGGCAGGAGCTACAGAGGGCCCAGATCCACCCTCAGGAAACTCCATGGGTGTCCAACTAAGGGTTGACCAGAGTCTGATTGCTACCAGCCACAAAGGAAGGTGCACCCAGGGTAAGAGTGGCCTCCAGAGATCCCAGCATGAAGAGGCCCCACCCAAGTGCACTCTGGGCCCGCCTCAGTTCTGCTCCAGAGTTCCTGTGGTCAGGCGAGACAGAAGGCCCAAAACCACCCTTACGGAATGCCAGGGGTGCCCAGTTGAAGGCAGACCAGAGCTTGCTAGCTTCCAGCCCCAGAGGAGCTCACATTCACTGTAAGGGTCGCACACAGACTCTCCAGCTTGTGATCCTGCCTAAGTGAGACCTGAGCCTGCCTCTAGTTCCACTCCAAAGTTCCTGTTCACCAGCAGGAGTGTAAGAGAGGGGCAAAACAGCCCTCAGGGGCCGCCTCAGGAGCCCAGCCAAGGCCACTCCCACTGCCCCCTGGAGGTACGTCCACTACCTCTGCCACCAACTTTAGTGACAGTAGTGCCCACCTGGGGACACTGGGAGAACAGAAGTAGCTCCAAGGTGAGACACAGGTAATCTGGAGTGTCAATACAAGATTATAGGATAGAAGCCGCAATACCTCACATTGGTATTTCAAGAAAGGAAGATACACAATCAACATGAGAAAACAAGGGAAGAAAGTGCCCCAAATAAACCTGGATACCACTGTAACAGAATCCATTGACAGCACAGTTGATGAAATGTCAGAAAAGAATTCAGAATGTACATAATTAAAATGATCAGCGAACTAAAGAATGACATAAGTGAACAATTACAGGCAAAAATTGATCAGTCCAACAAAGAAATAGGTGAGCAAATAAAGGCAACCATTGACCACTCTAACAAAGAGATAAGAGAGCAATTATAAGTAGCAAAAGATTACTTTAAGAAAGAGCTAGAGATTGTGAAAAAAAAAAAAAAAACCAATTAGAAATTCTTGAAATGAAGGAAACAAAAAACCAAATAAAAAACTCAATAGAAAGCATCACCAGCAGACTAGATCACCTGGAAGACAGAACCTCAGATAATGAAGACAAGATATACAATCTTGAAAATAAATTTGACCATACAGTGAAGATGGTAAAATCATGAACAGAACATACAAGAAATGTGAGACAGCATCAAAAGACCAAATCTAAGATTTATTGGGATAGAAGAAGGTGCAGAAGTTCAAACCAAAGGAATGCACAATCTCTTCAATGAAATAATATCAGAAAATTTCCAAATATGAAAAATGAATTGGAAAATCAAATGCAAGAGGCTTACAGGACACCAAACGTACAAAATTTCAACAGATCTACACCAAGGCACAGTATAATGAAAATGCCCGGCATACAGAATAAGGATAGAATTTTAAAGACCACAAGAGAGAGGAACCAGATTACATATAAGGGGAGAACAATTAGTATCTCAGCAGATTTTTCAACCCAGACACTAAAAGCCAGGAGATCATGGAATAGCATATTCCAAGCCCTGAAAGACAATGGATGCCAACCAAGAATCCTATATCCAGCAAAATTGACCTTCAGATTTGATGACGAAATAAAAACCATCCATGATAAACAAAAGTTAAAAGAATATACAGCAAGAAAGCCTGCACTACACAGCATTCTTGGCAAAATATTCCATGAGGAGGAAATGATAACCAACAATGAAAATTTACAAAGAGAGGAACTACACTAGAAGAAAGACCATTCAAAAGAGAAAACAACTCAAGGTAAAAACCAAAAACAAACCAAAATGACTGGAATTACAAATCATATTTCAATAATAATCCTGAATGTGAATGGCCTAAATGAACCAATTAAAAGACATAGACTGACAGACTGGATTAAAAAACAAGACCCAACAATATGCTGTCTTCAAGAGACTCATCTCACAGGAAAAGACATCCACAGACTGAAAGTGAAGGTTGGGGAAAAACGTTTTACTCACATGGACCCCGCAAACAAGCAGGAGTTTCCATCCTCATATCAAATAAAGTGGACTTCAAACCAAAGATGGTGAAAAGAGATAAAGAAGGTCATTTCATACTTCTTAAGGGAATCATACATAAACAAGACATACCAATCATAAATATTTATGCCCCAAATAATGGGGCTTCTACCTATATCAAACAAATCCTTCTCAAATACAAGAATCAAATAGACCATAACACAATAATACCTGGAGACTTTAACACAGCTCTCTTACCATTGGATAGATCTTCCAAACAAAAACTAAATAAAGAAACCATAGATCTCAATGAAACTATCAATAGTTTAGAAGTAACAGACACATATAGAGTGTTCCATCCATCAACAAGCAAATACACTTTTTTCTCAGCAGTACATGGATCCTTTTCCAAAATAGATCATATGTTATGTCACAAAGCCAGTCTTAGCAAATACAAAAAAAATAGAGATACTACCCTGCATCCTAACTGATCACAATGGAATAAAATTATAAATCAATGACGATTAAAAAATAGAAACTATTCCAACACCTGGAAACTAAATAATATGCTATTGAATGATGCATGGATAACAGAAGACATCAGGGAAGAGATAAAAAATTCTTAGAGGCAAATGAAAACTCTGATACAACATATCAAAATCTCTGGAATACCATGAAGGCAGTGCTAAGAGGAAAGTTCATTGCATTAAGCTCATTCATTAGAAGAAGTAAAAGTCAACAAATAAATGAATTGACTTCATCTCAAAGCCCTAGAAAAGGAAGAACAAATTAACACCAAAAGAAGTAGAAGACAGGAAATAATCAAAATAAGGGCTAAAATCAATGAAATTGAAACAAAAGAAACAATTCAAAAAATTGACAAAACAAAAAGCTGGTTCTTTGAAAAAATAAACAAAATTGGCAAACCTTTAGCCACCCTAATGAAAAGAAGGAGGGAGAAAACCCAAATTACTAAAATTCATGATGAAAAAGGAAATATCACAAGAGACACTACTGAAATACAGAGGATAATTAGAAACTATTTTGAAAATTTATATTCCAGTAAAATAGAAAACCCTGAAGACACTGACAAATTTCTAGAGGCATATGGCCTACCCAAATTGAACCAAGAGGACATACACAACTTAAACAGATCAATTTCAAGCAAAGAAATAGAAGATGCCATCAAGAGCCTTCTAACCAAGAAAAACCCAGGTCCAGATGGATTCTCAGCTGAGTTCTACAAGACTTCAAAGAAGAATTAATAGCAATACTCCTAAAACTATTTCATGAAATAGAAAAGGAGGGAACCCTTCCAAACTCATTCTATGAGTCAAGTATCACCCTGATTCCAAAACCAGACAGAGACACATCAAAGAAAGAAAACTTCAGACCAATATCCCCGATGAATATAGATGCAAAAATTCTCAATAAAATTCTGGCAAATTGCATACAAAAACATATCAAAAAAATAGTGCACCATGATCAAGTGGGGTTCATCCCAGGGATGCAAGGTTGGTTCAACATACGGAAATCAATTAACATAATACATCACATCAATAGACTTAAAGATAAGAGTCATATGATTTTGTTAATCGATGCAGAGAAGGCATTTGACAAAATACAGCACCCTTTTATGCTCAAAACACTAGAAAAACTTGGGATAGTAGGAACATACCTCAACTTTGTAAAAGCTATCTATGCTAAACCCAAGGCCAACATCATCCTAAATGAAGAAAAGTTGGAATCATTCCCTCTGAAAACGGGAACTAGACAGGGATGCCCTCTCTCACCACTGCTATTCAACGTAGTCCTTGAAACACTAGCCAGAGCAATTAGGCGAAAGAAATTAAAGGGATAAGAGTCGGAAAAGAAGAACTCAAACTATCATTATTTGTGGATGACATGATTCTATACTTAGAAGATCCAAAATATTCTACCAGAAAACTTTTAGAACTAATAAATGAATTCATCAAAGTAGCAGGATATAAAATCAACACCCATAAATCAATTGCATTTCTATACATCAGTGATAAACCCTCTGAAAGAGAAATTAGGAAAACTATCCCATTCACAATAGCTTAAAAAAAAAAAAAAAAAAAAAACTTGGGAATCAATTTAACAAAAGAGGCGAAAGACCTCTACAATGCAAACTACAAGACACTGAAGAAAGAAATTGAAGAATACCTTAGAAGATGGAAATATCTTCCATGCTCCTGGATAGGCCAAATCAATATTGTCAAAATGGCCATACTTCCCAAAGCA
>PVHX01010295.1:0-11642 GCA_004024805.1 Geosciurus inauris
AAATATTGAACTTGGAATTGTTCTTCTGAAGCCTTTCTTTTTTAATGGAAATTAAGCCTTTTTTAAAACGTGAGTCCTAAACAGAGACAATACGAGCTTGGTATTTGTGTATGGGCATTTAGCTTGTCTCCTTTCTAAATAAGAGTGTTAAGTAGAAGACTAGAGGAAGAAACATTCAGTTCATCCAAACTTCAAAGGACTCTCACACAAGCAAAAAAAAAAAAAATATTGTGCACTGTTACATCATAAATAAAACTAAATATGTATGTGGGGAGTGGGTAGTTGAAATGTAGATCTTTACATGATAGAATTTATTTATAATACCTAAAACATGTTTAGTTTTATTCAAATACAGACACATTTTACTAGACGATGGCTATGGCTTCCTAAAATTACCACTCATATGTCAGCAATGTTGTTGTTGTTCTTTTTCTTTTTTTTTTTTTACTGCCTATTCCAACAACAGAAAAATATTTACAGTCTGAAACTGAGGTGTTTTTAAAAATTATATATGTGTACTATTGCTCCCTTTCACTTCAAGTGTGTTTGTAAGAATTTATATAGTTATTGCCATAGTCTGAAAGTTTGTGTCCTTCCTAAAATTTAAATGGGTGAACCTAATCATAAATGTGATGGTATGTGGAGGTGTCCTGAGGGTGATAACCTCATGAATAGGATTAGTCATTAAAAGGGAACCTGGGGAGAAGGTGCCTCATCCCTTCCACCTTGCGCAGACCTAGAGAAGGTACCACCTATGAACCAGGAAGCAGGCTTTCACCAGCACTGAATCTCTTGGCACCTTGATCTTGGGCTTCTTATCCAACACATGTGAGGCATTTGTGTTGTTCATAAGGTATTTTGTTTATGGCATTTTGCTATAGCAGCCTGAGGCAGACCCACAGCATCACAGGGGTGCTTGTGGTGGTCATATTGGTGATCCTAGGTACAAAAGACCTTCCACTGGCAGGTTCAAAGAACAGGCACAACCAGTGGGTTACTGTAACTTCCACTCTTAGTCATCATCTCCTTCTGTTGTCTATCACTTTAGTCTCAGCTCTGCTTGGGGAAATTGAGGGAAGTGTCTGTGCTCATTTGGAAGCTGGAGTAGGAGAACGTGAGAGCAAGTGCAGTTGGTGGCAGGGCAAAGTTAACAAAAAGTCCAAGGGAAAAGGCATCAAGAATTATTGTTGGGACCGAGTCCAGTTTCCCACATTCATAGATTTTTCTCTTTGTTGCCCACCTTGGAGGAAATCATAGGTTTTATTTCCCCCCACATCACTACCACCATGAAAATTTGGTATCATACAGATTTTTTTTAAAATCAGCATCCATAGAAGCTGGGTTTTGAGCACAACTGAACAGGGCAACATGGGTGAAAAAAAAAAAACAATTCTTTATCTTCAAATATGTACTAGAATATATTTGAATAATATTGATGAAGTTTAAGAATATTGACTAAAGTGCTCCAGTTATGAAACTCTTTTTTTTTTTTTTAATACTGGAGAGTGAATTAAAGATCATTGCACCCCTGAGCTAAATCTCCGCCCTTTTTGTTACTTTGCAAGAGGATATCAAAAAGCTGTCCAGGGGGCTGGGATGGTAGCTCAGCGGTAGAGCGCTTGCCTCGCATGCGTGAGGCCCTGGGTTCGATCCTCAGCACCACATACAAACCAATAAAATAAAGACATTATGTCCATCTACAACTAAAGAAAAAAAAAAAATTTAAAAAAAAAAAAAAAAAAAAAAAAAAAGCTGTCCAGGCTGGCCTCCAGCTTGCGATCCTCCTACCTCAGCTTCTGGAATTGCTAAGATTCCACCATGTTACATGACTTGTTAGCACAAATAAGAAGTAAATATCGAGTGTGATACTGAAATGGAAAAATAGCATTAATGGAAAAACTGGGGAAATTCAAATAAGGTCTGTAGTTCAGTTAATAACACTGTACTATAAAGTTAGTTCCCTGTTGTTGACAATTATACTATGGTTATATAAAATGTTAACTTCAGAAGTGGAATTAAAGGGTATAAGGAATATTGTACAACTTTTCCAGCTTTTCTATCAGTCTAAAATTAATTCAAAATAGTGAAAATGTATACTGGGTAATGAACAAAATCCACCTACATAGTCTTTATAAGACATATCTAAAACCCAAAGCTTGAAATATTAAAGATGGAAACCTATATAAAACTCAAATAATAAAAAAAGAAAGCGGGGATGGAACCTTAATATAATTTTAAGGTGAGAAGCATTACTAGGAGCACATGGAGTTGTTTCTTGATGCTAACATGTTCATTTCATTATGAAGATAAAAGAATTCTAAATGTTTACTCTTTCAAATATATAAGAGAAAAATAATAAACTACAAAGAGTAATAAATAAACCAGAATCATAATAAAATTATTATCATAAAATCTCATCATAATGAGGTTTTAAACTCACCTTTCTCAGTAGCTGTTAATGTAATTAAAAAAACAAAACAA
Source organism: Geosciurus inauris (assembly GCA_004024805.1). Classification (NCBI taxonomy): domain Eukaryota; kingdom Metazoa; phylum Chordata; class Mammalia; order Rodentia; family Sciuridae; genus Geosciurus; species Geosciurus inauris. The sequence continues at coordinate 2,482 of PVHX01010295.1, forward strand.
AGTAGAACAAAAAACCCCAGTAGGATGTAGAACTATTTGAACTACACAGTGAACAAAAGTAGGAACTGCACCCAACAACTGCAGAATACAAACACCTTTGAAGTACAGAAACATTTTAAATATCGACTATAGACTGTGCTATCAAGAAAACCTCCAAAATATCAAAGGATTGAAATAATGCAGGGTGTATTATTTTAATACAATGATGTTAGTGTTAGAAATAAAAATGAACCAAAAAACCTTCAAAGGTTTACAAATTTAAAATATTCTTTTAAAGAACGCATGAAGAAAAGAATTCAGAATATAATTTAGAAAATACTTTGAAATGAATGATAAAAATACTATATGTCAAAACCTCTATAGCAAAATCAGTGTTTACAGTAATTTCCTTAGGGGAACAAAAGAATGAGATAATCATTCTTATTAAGGAATTAGTAAAGGATGGCACAATAGAAAGAACATAGAAAAAAGGAAATAACACAGATAAAAGCAAAAATTAATGATATATAAAACAAATGAATTAAGAAGAATATCACCAAAGCTGGTAATTAAATCTTTAAAAATCTGGATAAAATTGATAAATTCATGGCACTGTTGATTAGAAAAGAGAATAAATAAATAGTTATTATTCAGAATCATAAAAGGATATTGCAACAGATTCTACAAACATTTAAAGTAATTAGAGGTTATTGTGAATAACTGTAAACCAATAAACTGGAAAATTTTCGATGAAAAAGCCACTTTGTGAGAAAAACACATTCCAAAATTTTTAGAACAGAAAACAATCTTATAACTACTTTAAAAATTGAATATGTGTTCCAAAAGAGAGAACTACAGATCGAGTTGATTTCAACTGGGTTCTAGCAAATATTTATGTAAGAAATAATTCTGGTCTCATAAAAATCCTTCCAGAGATTAGAGAAAACAAGTTCTCTAATTCAGGATGCTGCCATAGCTTTGATGCCCAAACCCCACAAGATGAGTAAAGAAAAATTATGCCAATGTCACTCAGATTTATCTGCAAGCATTTTGAAAAAAGTTTGGAAACTGAATTCATATATATTTATGTATAAAAATGAAACTACATCATAGTTACTTTGGGTTTATTTTTACAATGCAAATTTTGGTTTAACATTAGACTATCAATTATTTTTTAAATACATGGACAGAGTAAAGGAGAAAAAAACAGATAAACAATATAGTAAATACTAAAAGGAAAGCAAAGAGAGAGTTGAGAGGTGTGTGTGAGAGAGAGAGAGAGAAAGAGAGAGAGAGAGAGGGAACTAGATTCCCCATAACTCCCTTCCTTTGAAGGTATACTCCCAATGACTTGAAGACCTCCTAATAGGCTTTACCTCCTACAGGTTTCACCACCTTCCTATAGCACCAAGGTCTTTAATTAACCCTTTAACACATGTACTTTTGGGGTACTTTTCAGATATAAACTATAGTAATACAGTGAGAAACAGAAAGAAAACATAAAAGAATATAAAGACCTAAATTAATCTGTCATCTGCCAATAATATGATAGTGTACTTAAAAAATAAAAATAAATTACTAGAATAATTGATTACTAACAGAATTATTACTAGAAAAATCACTAGCATTGATAAATGAATAAAACATTTGGATACACTGTTAAGACCTAAAAATGAAACATTTCTACATAGCACCTACAAGTAGTAAGAAAATACAATAAATTAAAAAAATCAAGCACTTAAGAACAAAATGAATCAAAGATGTGTATTAGAACTCAATAGAAAAGCCATAAAACTATAATAAGAGACTTTTAAAAATAATTAAGCTATATTTTGTATATGAATTGGAAAATACGTACTGCAAAGTGGGAAATTCTTCCCAAATTGTTCTATCAATTTAATGTAATCCCAATCAAAATCTTAACATTTTAGTGTGGGGGGGATGGTTAGGCAATTATTTTTATATCTTGTGGTGCTGGAGATCAAACCCAGGGCCTCATGCATGCTAGGTAAGCACTTTACCACTGAGCTACCTACATCCCCAGTCCTTTGACAAGCTGATGATAACATTTATTTGAAAATGCAAAGAATGAAGATTAACCAAAAGTCTCTTAGAAAAGAACAAAATGGATGGCCTTGGATCTACCAGATGTTAAGACTCAGTCTAAAGTTACCACAATAGAGATAGTGTGATGTTGGTCAGTTACATGGATTAATGGAATAAGACATAAAGATTGTGGAGATGCTCTATGTTTGCCATTTGGTAACAATGATGACAATGAATGGCAGTGGGGGAAAGAAACCTTGTTGATAAATTGAATATACAAAAGGGAATATAGAATTGGACTCCCTACCTCATACTGAGAACTAAAATGAATTTCAGGTAGATTATTGTCCCAAATGTGAAAGACAAAAATTGATAATAATAAAAATTAATACTCTTAAAGAGTTTAGAAGATAATACAGGAGCATATTTTCATGTCTATATGATATCTTAAACAAGATACAAAACACTAAACATAAAGAAAAGTCTGACAAAGTTGATCACAATAAAACTATGAAGTCATATTCATCCTGAAACCTTAGAGAGTGAAAAGACAAGACACAGAGTAGAAGATATTTTCATTATCTGTAAATGACAAAGTTCATATCCAGACTTTATAAAGCACTCCCCAAATCAGTATGAAACAGACAGCCCATTGAAAAATAAGACTTGAATAAGCTTGCTCTTCAAAAAGGAAAAAATCAAAATGCCATAAAGCATATGAAAATATACTTAATATCATTAATCATCACAAATGCAAACTAAAATAAAAATGAATTACCACTACTGAGAGATGTTTGCTTAAAATAAATTAAAAAGAAATCTCACAATAATAACTTTGGTCAGGATTATGGGCTACCAGGTATTCTCATATTGCTGTTGGGAAATATAAATTTCTACAAACATTCTAGAAACTTGTTGGCATTAGTAAACAAAATTGAAAATATGCATACCCCAAATCTATTCTTATGTGCCTACATTTAAAAATTGTTTGCTGAGAAACACCAAATCACATGTTACGAACATATTATCATAGCAGCATTACTTACAATATCCTCAAATTGAAAGCACTCAGGTATCAGCCTACAACAGAATGTATAAATAATTCATGCAATGGAATATTATATAGCAACAAAAACAAGATCATCAAAATATAATTCTTCAATGTTGTAGATGAATCTTAAAATCTATGGTTGAGTAGAACAATCAGGTATGGGTACATACACATAAACACATGCACAGAGAGAACACATGTACTGTGATTCCATTTAGACATTTTCTTTAAGGATACTTAGTTTAAGGCAAAATTATAAATACAGAGGGAGAACTTGGGGTATTTTCTGGTCCTGAGAATGTTCTATTTCATAACTTTCTTAATAGGAATATTATAATTTATTTTTATAATAATTCATTAAATCATATATTTACTTATGACAAAAGAAAGAATATGATATTCATTCAGCCTTTTGGGTGAAAATCATAATTTTCTAACTAGAAAATATTTAATAAAGAATATAATGTGCTTAATTAATATTTACAATCATAAACATTTAGATATTCTGAACTTTGATAGTCATATTTGTTTTTTACCGTAAGTGATATAGACAGAAAGATTCTTAATAGAATTTGTTGACAATGACAATCTGTTTCATAAAATCTTGCAGAAAATGTGGGCCAATTTCTTTTCTTACAACCATATGGAATGTGAAACTGAAAGTCAAGATTTTCCTTCGTTTACTCCATTTTCAGTAAATGCCTCCAGGCGTAAAATAGGGTCAAAATGTCGACAAGTTAGTAATAAAAACATTGAGAAATGCAACTTCTCCAAGTGCTCCACTTGATGGCACTAAACTAACATAGAATACAGGTTAATCCTCCATGGAAGTTTGATGCATTACTGTGTTTTCAAAGCGTTTCCATAATCTTAGAACTTGTGAATGCTAAAAGTCTTTTTTTGGCTTCGAGCTTTGGATATATTCAGTCAGGGAAAAATGGATTAAGAATTCGTGAAGAATTGCAGCTGTTTTTAAGAACTGAAAAAAAGATATATTCAAACTCTCTAGGACAGACAAACAGAGCTTTGGTGTCTTCTTGCCTCTTGCTTCTTCCACATCTCCAAATTATAAGCCCTAGGCAAATAAGTCATTTTGTCTCTAAGCTGTTAGAGGCTAGATAGAAATGTATGAAGTACACAAATCACAAATTCATGCTTTTTTTTTTTGTGGTGCTGGGGAATGAACCCAGGGCCTTGTGCAGGTGAGGCAAGCACTCTACCAACTGAGCTATATCCCTAGCCCCACACAATTTCAAATGGAATTATTTTGGAAGAATAATTCTTTGGAAGAATAGGATGGAGAAGGTTTTTCCATAGTCCACGTACTTTCTAGCAGATGAGGAAGAGGCAGAGTCTTCGCATACTGGCAGCAAGGATGTGATTTGGTAGGCTTGGATTATGCAGGTTTAAGGAGGGATGTTGCTTTCCTCCTTGGAGGACCATCTTTTCTTAAATCTTAAGGCAGAATAAGGCTTCTTTGCTGTGGTTCTTTAGCTATAAGCAATGGAAAGCAATTCTTGGTTGGTGAAGAGAAACTTTGGATGCATTTGCTGAAAATGGGGTACATCAAATAAAGCCTTGGCTTCTAGTTTCATATTGCATATAACCATAAAAAAAAAAGAAAAATTGGGGGCTGGGATGTACTTTAGTGGTGAAGTGCTTGCCTAGCATGTGTAGGAGACCTCTGGTTTCAATTCCCAGGAGGGGAAAGAAAAAAAATTGGCTTTTGGCTTATAGGTTCTCTGTGTGAAATCTTTCTTTAAGTATCAAAATTTGGAATTGCAAAACTGTAGACAAACCTGTTAGTGCTATGTGGAGTACTAATAACGTTCATAAAAAATACACGAATCTCAGCTAAACTTAACATGCACTTTTTCTGATTTGCACTCCAATATGTTTCATCTAAATTCTTAAATAAATCTTCCAAAGGCTTTCTTTTTCTGCAAGGACTCTAAGGGTCCTGTTTGTGTGTTAGTGGTCTTTGCACCTGGTTGGCTTTGTTTGGGGGGACAGGAAGATCTTCAGAAGCAGAGATTATGTCTTATTCCCACCTGTATTTTTCACAGCAGAGAATCCAATGGCTTGGAGAGGTGAATACTCAACAAACATGAATATGATGACTGAATTGTCATTCTGTTCAATTGAAGGATTGACCTTGTATTTTATTTCTTTCTGTGAAGATTTGATTGTATTGTATGTCCATAAATGAATTGAATCACATCATATCTTCAAGGTAAAAAATTTGATAGAAAATTAAATAAACTGTGCACATGACTTTAAATCCAAATGCTGTACTTTTTCATGTAAAACACTATCCTGTGCTTTCTTCTTCTTTCTCTTTGCTGTGAAGGACCAGCAGTATTGTCCAAAATACTTCAGATAGTGTTTATTTCCCTCAAGAAAGGGAAAAACAAGCTGGGCACGTTTGCACACACCTGTAATCCAAGCAACCTGGGAGACTGAGACAGGAGTATCGTGAGTTCAAAGCCAGCCTCAGCAACTTAGCAAGCCCCTAAGCAACTCAGTGAGACCCTGTCTCTAATAAAAATATAAAAAGGGCTGGAAACGTAGCTCAGAGGTTAAGCACCCCTGGGTTCAATCCCTGGTAAAACCACCCTCCCTAAAAAAAAACATGATCCTCTTGTGTTAGTCTCCCAAGCCACTGGAATTACAGGCACGTGTCATCACACGTGGCTCAGGATGTTTTCTTCTGTAACAGTTTATCTGCTGTTAATCACATTCAGTGTAATTTTTACCTCAAAAATACTGTAATTTTTTATTTCTAGAAGCTATATATGGATCTTTAAAAAAATATATTCCATGTCTCTACTTAACTTTTTGAGCATGTGGAATGCAGTTATAATGGTTCTTTAATATTGTGCCTGCTAATTCTAATATTTATATCTACTCTAGATTTATTTTGATTGATTTCTTTCTTTCCTTATTATGGTGTGTGTGTATATATATGTATATATATATACATATATGTATATATATGTACACACACACATATATATATATTTTGGGGGGGTACTGGAGATTGAACTCAGGAGTACTTGACCACTGAGCCACATTTCCAGCCCTATTTTGTGTTTTATGTAGAGACAGGGTCTCACTGAGTTGCTTAGTGTTTTGCCCTTGCTGAGGCTGGCTTTGAACTCACAATTCTCCTGTCTCAGCCTCCCAAAGTGCTGGGATTACAGGAGTGCACCACCACACCCGGCCATTATGGTTTTTATTTTATCCTTCTTTGCATGTCTGATATTTTTTATTAGATCCATTACATAAAAAAAATTTTATATCATTGGGTACTTTTTAAATTCCTATAAATATTTTTGAGCTTTTTTTTGGTTGGAGGGGGGCACAGTAAAGTTATATAGAAACAGTCTGATTCTTTTAGGTCTTGAATTTAATATTTATTGGACAAGACTGGAACTATGCTCATTCGAGTGATAATTTTACCCAATAGTGTGGTAGGACTCTTGTGGTTACTTTACCATTTTCCATAAATGATATTTTCTAATCTGATTAGTGGGAATAGAGACTATTCTCAGCCTGTTAAAAGCACTGAGTGCCACTACATCTAATGTTCTACGCGGTTCTGATGGTTTCCTTATTTGTACAACATGACCTGTACTATAATCAATACTGTAAGATACCCTCTACAGATCTCTCTGTGCAGTTTTCTCTTCTGTAGTATATTGCCATATGAAGCCTAATGCTCTTTGTCTTTCTGGATCTTCAACTTTATCTACTTAAACCAGCAATTCTTCTGGGATCCCTGTTTCCCTTTCATCTGGTCCTAATATCTGAAAATAATAGCAAAGCCCTCAGCTAGAAAAATTGTAGAGCTGACCTTATTTTTCTTGTTTCACATGGATGATTGATTGTCTTTTAGTGCCTGTATAGCATCTTGTGGCCATTTCATAATTTGCTGCTGTTTTTTGGGGGGGCTATTTCAAGTGGAGGATGAGTCTAGTCCTTATTACTACACTTTATCAGTAAGTTAAGTCCAAAATGTGTTGAATAAACAATCATAAAATATTTTTGCTATCTTTCATATTGCCTAACATATTAATGCCTCAAAATTTAGTGTGACTATTTACATGTTTCCCAACTTAATTAATGTTTTTCATTTAGTCATTATCACACTTATGTTTGTGTTTATGAAGACATAATATCAATAAAATAAGTGAAAATGAAATGATTAACTACAAATATTACCTACTTAACAGGATTGAGAAAAGTAGGACAGTTCTAGGTTTGCTTATTATGCTACACTATCAGTTGCTTCAGTGGCATTTTGAAATAAATACATTTGATCGAAGGTTTCTCGTTCTATTCATCAATGCATCTTGTTTCATGCAAGTGCCATGATGTTTTGACTGCTATAGCTTTATAATAGATTTTTAAATCAGGGAGTGTGATGCCTCCAACTTTGTTCTTTAATCTCAAGAATGCTTTGGCTATTGGGGGCCTTTTTTGGTTCCATAAAAATTTTAAGATTGTTTTTCTACTTCTGTGAAGAATGGCATTGGATTTTGATAGGGATTACATGGAATCTATAGATCACTTTGAGTAGTATAGATATTTTAATCATATCAAATCCTTCCATCCATTAACGTGATATGTTTCCATTTATTTGTGTTGTCTTCAATTATTTTTATCTCTGTTTCATCTAGTTTTTAGAATCAGATATTTTACCTCCTTGGTTAAATTTATCCCTAAGTATTTTTTTTTCATATTTAATTTATTTATTTGTTATATTTAGGCTTACATGACAACAGAGGGCAATTTGATTCATTGTACATAGATAGAGGATAACATGTCAATTCTCTATTTGTAAGTTGTATACAATCACAACATATATGCAGTCATACATAAAGTTAGGGCTATGTTGACCATCATATTCCACCACCTTTACTGTCCCCATGACCCCTCTCGCCTTATACCCCTGTGAACAGAGTTCCACCATTGTTCCCATGACCTTCCCCACATTATGGATCAGCATCCACTTATCAACAAGTACATTCAGCATTTGTTTTTCTGAGATTGGCTTACTTCACTTAGCATGATATTCTCCAACTCCATCCATTTACCAGCAAATGCCATAATTTTATTCTCTTTAATTGCTGAGTAATATTCCATTGTGTATATATACCACAGCTTCTTTATACAGTCATCTATCGAAGGGCATCTAGGTTGGTTCCACAGTTTAGCTATTGTGAATTGAGCTGCTATAAACATTGCAGTGGCTGCAGCACTGTAGTATGCTGTTTTTAAGTCTTCTGGGTATAGACCCAGGAGTGGGATAGCAGGCTCAAATGGTGGTTCCATTCCAAGTTTTCTAAGGAATCTCCACACTGCTTTCCAGATTGGTTATACCAATCTGCAGTTCCACCAGCAATGTATGAGCGTGCCTTTTTCCCCACAACCTCGCCAACACTTATTGTTGTTTGTATTCTTGATAATTGGCATTCTGACTGGTGTGAGATGAAATCTTAGGGTAGTTTTGATTTGCATTTCTCTGATTGCTAGAGATGTTGAACATTTTTACATATGTCTGTGAAGTTTGTGTTCAGCTCTTTGGCCCATTTATTGATTGGGTTGTCAGTTTTTTTTGGTGTTAAGCTTTTTGAGTTCTTTATATATCCTGGAGATGAGTGCTCTATCGGATGTGTGTGTGGCAAAGATTTGTTCCCAGAATGTCGGCTCTCTTTTCACTTCATTGATTATTTCTTTTGCTGAGAAGAAGCTTTTTAGTTTGAATCCATCCCATTTGTTGATTCTTGATTTTACTTCTTATGCTATAGGAGTCTTGTTAAGAAAGTATGGTCCTAATCTGACATGATGAAGATGTGGGCCTATTTTTTCTTCTATTAGGCATTGGGTCTCTGGTCTGATTCCCAGGTCCTTGATCCACTTTGAGTTGAATTTTGTGCATGGTGAGAGATAGGGGTTAGTTTCAATATGCTGCATACGGATTTCCAGGTTTCTCAGCACCATTTGTTGAACAGGCTATCTTTTCTCCAGTGTACATGTTTGGCTCCTTTATCTAGTATAAGATAACTGTATGTAAATGGGC
>PVHX01010295.1:11742-70928 GCA_004024805.1 Geosciurus inauris
TACCATTGGTCTACATGTCTATTTTGGTGCCAGTACCATGCTGTTTTTGTTACTATAGCTTTGTAGTATAATCTGAGGTCTGGTATTGTGATGCCTCCTGCTTCACTCTTCTTGCTAAGGATTGCTTTGGCTATTCTGGGTCTCTTATTCTTCCAAATGAATTTCATGATTGCCTTTTCTATTTCTATAAGGAATGATGATGGGATTTTAATTGAGATTGCATTGAATCTATATATCGCTTTGGGAAGTATGGTCATTTTGAAAAAATTGATTCTGCCTATCCAGGAGCATGGGAGATTATTCCATCTTCTAAGGTCTTCTTCAATTTCTTTCTTCAGTGTCTTGTAGTTTGCATTGTAGAGGTCTTTCACTTCTTTTGTTAAATTAATTCCCAGGTTTTTTGGTTTTTTTTTTTTGAGGCTATTGTGAATGGGATAGTTTTCCTAATTTCTTTTAGAGGGTTTATCACTGATGTATAGAAATGCAATTGATTTGTGGGTGTTGATTTTATATCCTGCTACTTTGCTGAAATCATTTATTAATTCTAGAAGTTTTCTGGTAGAGTTTTTTGGATCCTCTAAGTATAGAATCATGTCGTCCGCAAATAATGATAGTTTGAGTTCTTCTTTTCCGATTCGTATCCCTTTAATTTCTTTCATTTGTCTAGTTGCTCTGGCTAGTGTTTCAAGGACTATGTTGAATAGCAGTGGTAAGAGAGGGCATCCCTGTCTAGTTCTCGTTTTCAGAGGGAATGATTCCAATTTTTCTCCATTTAGGATGATATTGGCCTTGGGTTTAGCATAGATAGCTTTTACAAAGTTGAGGAATGTTCCTACTATCCCAAGTGTCTCTAGTGTTTTGAGCATAAAAGGGTGTTATATTTTGTCAAATGCCTTCTCTGCATTGATTGAAAAAGTCATATGATTCTTATCTTTAAGTCTATTGATGTAATGTATTACATTAATTGATTTCCGTATGTTGAACCAACCTTGCATCCCTGAGATGAACCCCACTTGATCATGGTGCACTATTTTTTTGATATGTTTTTGTATGCGATTTTCCAGAATTTTGTTGAGAATTTTTGCATCTATGTTCATCAGGGATATTGGTCTGAAGTTTTCTTTCTTTGATGTGTCTCTGGTTTTGGAATCAGGGTGATACTTGCCTCATAGAATGAGTTTGGAAGGGTTCCCTCCTTTTGTATTTCATGAAATAGTTTGAGGAGAATTGGTATTAGTTCTTCTTTGAAGGTCTTGTAGAACTCAACTGAGAATCCATCTGGACCTGGGCTTTTCTTGGTTGGCAGGCTCTTGATGGCATCTTCTATTTCCTTGCTTGAAATTGATCTGTTTAAGTTGTGTATGTCCTCTTGGTTCAGTTTGGTACGTCATATGCCTCTAGAAATTTGTCGGTGTCTTCAGGGTTTTCTGTTTTACTGGAGTATAAATTTTCAAAATAGTTTCTAATTATCCTCTGTATTTCAGTAGGGTCTGTCATGATATTTCCTTTTTCATCATGAATTTTAGTAATTTTGGTTTTCTCCCTCCTCCTTTTTGTTAGGGTGGCTAAGGGTTTGTCTATTTTGTTTATTTTTTCAAAGAACCAGCTTTTTGTTTTGTCAATTTTTTTAATTGTTTCTTTTGTTTCAATTTCATTGATTTCAGCCCTAATTTTGATTATTTCCTGTCTTCTACTTCTTTGGGTGTTAATTTGTTCTTCCTTTTCTAAGGCTTTGAGACGAAGAGTCAATTCATTTATTTGTTGACTTTTATTTCTTCTAATGAATGAGTTTAGTGCAATGAACTTTCCTCTTAGCACTGCCTTCATGGCATCCCAGAGATTTTGATATGTTGTATCAGAGCTTTCATTTGCTTCTAAGAATTTTTTTATCTCTTCCTTGATGTCTTCTGTTATCCATGCATTGTTCAATAGCATATTATTTAGTTTCCAAGTGATGGAGTAGTTTCTGTTTTTTAATCTGTCATTGATTTTTAATTTTATTCCATTGTGGCCAGATAGGATGCAGGGTAGAATCTCTATTTTTTTGTATTTGCTAAGACTGGCTTTGTGACATATGATCTGTTTTGGAAAAGGATCCATGTGCAGCTGAGAAAAAAGTGTATTTGCTCATTGGTGGATGGAACACTCTATATATGTCTGTTAAGTCTAAATTATTGATAGTTTCATTGAGGTCTATGGTTTCTTTATTAAGTTTTTGTTTGGAAGATATATCCAATGGTGAGAGAGCTGTGTTAAAGTCTCCAAGTGTTATTGTGTTGTGGTCTATTTGATTCTTGTATTTGAGAAGGATTTGTTTGATATACGTAGAAGCCCCATTATTTGGGGCACAGATATTTATGATTGTTATGTCTTGTTGATGTATGATTCCCTTAAGAAGTATGAAAAGACCTTCTTTATCTCTTTTCACCATCTTTGGTTTGAAGTCCACTTTATTTGATATGAGGATGGAAAGTCCTGCTTGTTTGCGGGATCCATGTGAGTGATATGTTTTTTCCCACCCTTTCACTTTCAGTTTGTGAATGTGTTTTCCTGTAAGATGAGTCTCTTGAAGACAGTATATTGTTGGGGTTTTTTTTTTTTTTTGATCCAGTCTGTCAGTCTATGTCTTTTAATTGGTGCATTTAGGCCATTTACATTCAGGGTTATTATTGAGATATGATTTGTAATTCCAGTCATTTTGGTTTGTTTTTGGTTTTTACCTTGAGTTATTTTCTTTTTTGAATGGTCTTTCCTTTATTGTAGTTCCTCTCTTTGTAAATTTTCATTGTTGGTTATCATTTCCTCCTCGTGGAGTATTTTGCCAGGAATGCTGTGTAGTGTAGGCTTTCTTGCTGCAAATTCTTTTAACTTTTGTTTATCATGGAAGGTTTTTATTTTGTCATCAAATCTGAAGCTCAGTTTTGCTGGATATAGGATTCTTGGTTGGTGTCCATTTTCTTTCAGGGCTTAGAATATGTTATTCCATGATCTCCTGTCTTTTAGAGCCTGGGTTGAAAAATCTGCTGAGATACGAATTGGTCTCCCCTTGTATGTAATCTGGTTCCTCTCTCTTGTGACCTTTAAAATTCTATCCTTATTCTGTATGTTGGGTATTTGCATTATAATGTGCCTTGGTGTAGATCTGTTGAAATTTTGTACGTTTGGTGTCCTGTAAGCCTTTTGTATTTGATTTTCCATTTCATTTTTCATACTTGGGAAATTTTCTGATATTATTTCATTGAAAAGATTGTGCATTTCTTTGGTTTGAAATTCTGTGCTTTCCTCTCTCCCAATAAATCTTCGATTTGTTCTTTTGATGCTGTCCCATATTTCTTTTTCTTTTTCTTTTTTAATATTTTTTAGTTGTAGATGGATGCAGTATCTTTATTTTATTTATTTATTTTTATGTGGTGCTGAGGATCGAACCCAGTGACTCACGCATGCGATTCAAGCGCTCTACCACTGAGCCACGGCTCCAGCCCCTGTCCCATATTTCTTGTATGTTCTGTTCATGATTTTTTACCATCTTCACTGTATGGTGAAGTTTATTTTCAAGATTGTATATCTTGTCTTCATTATCCGAGGTTCTGTCTTCCAGGTGATCTAGTCTGCTTGTGATGCTTTCTATAGAGTTTTTTTTTTTTAATAATATTTATTTTTTAGTTGTAGGCAGACAGGATATCTTTATTTTATTTTTACGTGGTGCTGAGGATCGAACCCAGTGCCTCACGCATGCTAGGCGAGCACGCTACCACTGCGCCACAACCCCAGCCCTTCTATAGAGTTTTTTATTTGGTTTATTGTTTCCTTCATTTCAAGAATTTCTGATTGATTTTTTTCCATGATCTCTAGCTCTTTCTTAAAGTAATCTTTTGCTACTTGTAATTGCTCTCTTATCTCTTTGTTAGAATGTTTGATGGTTGCCTTTATTTGCTCACCTATTTCTTTGTTGGATTGATCAATTTTTGCCTGTAATTGTTCACTTATGTCATTGTTTAGTTCACTGATCATTTTAATTATTTACATTCTGAATTCTTTCTCTGACATTTCAACAGCTGTGCTGTCAATGGATTCTGTTATAGTGGTATCCAGGTTTATTTGGGGTACTTTCTTCCCTTGTTTTTTCATGTTGATTGTGTATCTTCCTTTCTTGAAATACCGATCTGAGGTTTTGTGGCTTCTATCCTATAATCTTGTATTGACACTCCAGATTACCTGTGTCTCATCTTGGAGCTACTTCTGTTCCTCTAGTGTCCCCAGATGGGCACTACTGCTACTAAAGTCGGTGGGGGAGGTAGTGGATATACCTCTAGAGGGCAGTGGGAGTGGCCTTGGCTGGGCTCCTGAGGTGGCCCCTGAGGGCTGTTTTGCCCCTCTCTTGCACTCCTGCTGGTGAACAGGAACTCTGGAGTGGAACTGGAGGCGGGCCCAGGGCTCACTTAGCCAGGGTCACAAGCAGGAGAGTCTGTGTGCAACTCTTACAGTGAGTGTGAGCTCCCCTGGGGCTGGAGGCTAGCAGGCTCTGGCCTGCCTTCAACTGGGCACCCCTGGCATTCCCTAAGGGTGGTTTTGGGCCTCCTGTCTTGCTTGACCACAGGAACTCTGGAGCAGAACTGAGGCAGGTCCAGAGCACCCTTGGGTGGGGCCTCTTCACGCTGGGATCTCTGCAAGCCACTCTTACCCTCGGTATACCTTCCTCTGTGGCTAGCGGCTAGCAGCCCCTGGTCTCCCATTGGCTGGATACCCGTGGAGTTGCCTGATGGAGGATCTGGGCCCTCTGCAGCTTCTGCCGGTCCACAGGAACTCTGGAGTGGAACTGAGGTGGGCTCAGGCCGCCTTTGGGCAGGGCTGCCTCCGCCAGGGCCTCTGGAGTGACTCTTACCCTGAATTTGGGCTCCCCAATGGCTAGAGGTAGCAGTCCCTGGTCTCCCATTGGCTGGACAACTGTGGAGGCTCCTGGTGACGGATCAGGACCCTCTGTGGCTCCTGCCGGTCCATAGGAACTCTCAGTATGTTTTATGTTATTGTAAATAAGACTATTTTCTTAAATTTTTTTGATAGTTCTTTATTAGCATTTAGAAATGCTATTGTTTGGGGTGTCATTTGTATCTTCCAAATTTACTGAATTTATTTATCAGTTCTAACAATTTTTGGTAAAATCCTTAGGATTTTCTATATGTACTTATAGATTATGTATTAGCAAACAGAAAATATCACTTCTTGATTACTTGTTTGTAGTTTATTTGTTTTTATTGATTACTTCCTTTGGCTAGGATTTCTAGTGCTCTGTTAAATGGAAGTGGTAGAAATGGGCTGTCCTGTCTTATTCCTGATCTTAGAGGAAGTATAATAAACTTTTCACTATTAAGCATGATGTTAGCTGTGAACTTGTCATATATAGCCTCTATTGTGTTGAGGAATATCCCCTCCATACTAAATTTACTGAGTTTGTATTATGAAAGGATGTTGAATGTTGTCAAAGGATTTTTCCTACATCTACTGTGATGAATCATATGATTTTTGTCTTTCCTTTTGTTAATATGGTGAATCACATATGATATGGAATCAACTGAAGTCTACCCATTCACAGATGGATGAATAAAGAAAACATAAATGACAGAATACTATTCAGCATTGTTTTTTTGGTACTGGAGATTGAACTCATGGGTACTAGACCACTGAGTCACATCCCCAGCCCTATTTTGTGTTTTATGTAGAGACAGGGTCTACTATTCAGCCTTTAAAAAGAAGGAAATTCTGTCATTTGCAAAAACCTGGATAAAACTGGATGACATTGTACAAGTGAAATAAGCCAAGCACAAAAAGACAAATATTAAATTATTTCACTTATGTGTGGAACCAAAGTCAAACTCAAAGTAGAGAGTAGAATGATGATGGTTGACAGAGGCTGGTAAGTGGGGATGAGAGTTAAGGAAGATATCTGGTCAAAGGATACAAAGTTTCAATTAGAAGAAATTAATTTTAGATCAATTGTACATCAAGACAACTGCAGTTCATAATTTAATGCACATGTCAAAATTGCTAATAGATTTTAAATGTTTGCACCACAAAAATTGATAAATATATGCGGTAACTGATACATTAATTAACTTGATTTGATCATCTAACAGTGTATACATATATCATAATATCACATTGTACCCCATAATACACCATAGATAGATACAATTTGTATTTGTCAATTAAAGATAAAAGAAAAACAAAAGAAGTCCCAACAAAGAGGAGCAGAATGTGAAGCATCCATGTTTTGAGTGTGAACGTGGCCGAGATGATGTGTGACCAGATCTGGCAGTTTCAATCCCCATTGGATTGTAGGAGAGATAGCACATTGGTGGCCCAAGAAGGCAGTATTGTGTTAGGAATTATTTCTAGGATTCAGTCTGCAATCTGTTTTTCAGCCCTCCTAATAATTTTTTGAGCTACGTATACTCCTTACTCAATTCCCCTTGAGTTGCTGAAGCTGGCCTTGAACTTGCAACCTTCCTGCTTCAGCTTCCTGAGTTGCTGGGATTACAAGTGTGTGCCACCATTCCTGGCTAAATTCTCTGGCCAAGTGGGCTCCATGCATGCACTTGACAACCCTGGTTGACACAAGGTGTGAGACACAACTTAGGTGCTCAAAGACCTGAAGGATTAGTGGATCAGATTAGGATCGTTTTGCTCTGAGATTACAGGACTACAATTTGTACAGCCACTAATATTTTTCAAAGCACTTTAAAAGCACCTTGCCTTGTTTAGTGTATGAAGCTCTTGGGATACACAGTAAGAAATGTTAAAGGAAATCCTTCAGGCAGAAGAAAAGGAATACTGGAGAGAAATCTATATCTATACAAAAGTCTAAAGAGCATCAAAAATATGCAAGATGTTTTTATAGTGGGTTCTTTTGCCACAGGAGGAAATTGACACTGGTGGGTAGTTAAATGGGAAAGAAATAAAGTACTGATCACTAAGACTAGAATTCAGGTCTTTTAACTCCTAATCTAGTGGTCTTTCTTATAAATGACCATTTGGAGAAAGGGCCATTCCATAGGGAATCCTACTGGAATTAGGCCTTTGAATTACTGAGAAATACTCAGGCCTTCCTAAGTGAGGTGCTGGACCACTGAATACAGGTGAAAGGCTTTGTGGCCCATTACTCACCCCTAGAACCATCTCCTCTCACTCTAATAGCATGTTTAATGGAAACCCATAAGCTAAATGAGAAGCATGTCAAGCGTTACTATCAATTCCTTCACTAACTTCCTAGAGATCATTATGTGGCTCCATAACTGTAATGGAAACATTTATATTGACAAAGAAAAATGAAAAGTGGCTCTACAAGTTCAAACAAATTCTTAATGTATGTTTGATGAGGATATACAAAAGCTGTGGTAATAAAGTTTCTAATTGCACACTATCCTAATGCAAATTTTCAAGGAAAAGAATAGTTTAATTTTTCATATTGTGTTTTGCTTCTTCCACAAAGAGATATTAAATGTTTTTCCTACAAGTGCTAGAGATGCTACAGATAGCTAGAATAAATTTTGACAGTTGGGAAAAGATATGAGCTACATAAAATGAGAATACACAGAACTATACCATCTGAATTCAGTGGACAAATCTGAGGCTCCACCAGAAAACTACTTTACCTGTTCTGACAGTGGGAATAGCAGAGAGATGACTTGAAGTTTCAAGGTAAACATGCTCTTCACTTGAATAAGCTTTTCCTGTTTAGAAGGCACATTAGAAGGACTCCCAACTGATTTCCCCCTTTGAGGATATTTGCTTCCTTACTTCCTTCTCCTTTTCCTTCTTCCTCTACTTCTTTCTCTCTTTATGTATCAGATTTGTGACAGATGAGTTGGAGGATTCTTCCTCAGGGCAGGTTAGGAATACTACTGACACTCTAATTTGTACATATACAGATCAAACTTCCCTAATATGACAACCTGAAGTTGTAAATGCTCCCAAATCTGAAATTTTTTGAGCATTAATATGATGTCACAAGTGAAAATTTCCATACCATGAAACTTTGTTTCATTTGCAAAATTATTAAAATATTGTATAAAATAACTTCCAGGCTATATGTATATAGGTATATGAAACATAAATAAATTTTTTGATTATGTTTGGGTCCCTTCCCCACGATATTTCATTATTTATATATAAATATTCCAAATCCCCCAAAATAATAAAAATAAAAAATAAATAATAATAATAAAAAAAGAAATGCAAAATATTTCTGGTTCCAGGTATTTCAGATAAGGGATATTCAATCGGTGTATGAGAAAAGAAGACAATGTAATCTGGGTGCATAGATTAACTACATATCTATAAGTTTTTGTGCCTTCTGACCTTTGTTATAAGAAATATTTTTGGCAGTGGTGGGGTTGTGAAAGAAAGGGTAGAAATGGCTAACATGTTGATACATACCACGTATCAGGCATCATGCTAAGGATGCATTTTATCATCAGATTTCACAGTATCTTCTGAGAAATTTACTATTATTATTACTATTATTTTTACTCAAGAAGGTTTAGTATCTTGATTGTAGTTATAAAGTTAGATGGGAGGGCTTCATAGTCTCTGGGTCTACATTCTTCATCCAAAGTTATATTGGGAACACTAAGGCTTACTAACAACTTGGCTCCAATTAATTTCTTATTAAACAGTTACAGTTGCCACTCCTGGAGGACTCAAAGAGACAAAGTGTGCCAATATGATTTGAAAATTGTAAAGATCATGTTTATATATTCATTTCCAAAGTACTACTTATTGAATGCTTATGTCATAGTATGTAAGAGAAAATACATAGTTCCTATAGTTAAGGAACTAGGAGCCTTAGGGGGAGATGGACTTGTGAACAAAAAAATCATAATAAGAGCACCACTGTAGAAGAAATGTATTAAATACAACAGGAGAATTATAGGTGCATGTAGAAGACAGAAAGGATTTCAAAGACATGACAATATTTGAAGAAGATATGAAAAATGAATAGAATGTTGTCAGTAGAACACAACAGGAGAGCACATGGGAACCACAATTACTTTAGTTTTGCTGGGAGTCAGGAGATAGTTGTTCAGCAGGGTTTAAGTGAAACATGTCTGGGTAGGTAATTAGGGGCCAGATCACAAAATGTCTTGTAAGACATATAAAGGAGTATATATTTTAACCTCCTCAGTGGAAGGATCAAATCCTAAACTGTGACCAGAGCAGAATTATGATCAGATTCATATTTGTCAGGGATGATGGTGGCAGAGATGATGGAGGATGAATTAGAGGAAGATTTGAGATCTTGGAGAGAAATGCAATGGATATCTATCTGCAATAAGAAAGGAACATCGCGGGTGGGGAGAATATGACTGATTTGAGAATTATTTAGGCTGAAATTTGCAGGATTGGGTATATAATCTAGGATGACTCTGTGGGTTCTAATTCAGACAAATGGGTGTATGATATGTTGGTGTTATCATCAAAGATAAGAAAAAGAAGGAGAGTGGGCACACAAGGGTGAGTTATCTATAAATATTGGGTGTGAACCATGTGACCCAGCTATAACACTTCTTCATATTTGCCTTGAAGAACTAAAGGCATCTTACTACAGTGATACATGCATACTCATGTTTATAGTCCCACAATTCACAATAGCCAAGCTATGGAACCAGTGTAGGTGTCTGTTAATGGATGATGAATAAAGAAAATGTGGTATATATACATAATGGAGTTTTATTCAGCCATAAAGAAAAATAAAATTGTGGCATTTGCAGGAAAATGAATGGAACTAGAGACCATCATATTAAGTGAGATAAGTCAAACTCAGAAAATAAGGATCATATGTTTTCTCTCATATACGGAAACTAGAGAGGAAAAAGGAAAAAAATAATGTGGGAGTGGATCTCCTAAAAATCAAAGGGACATCAGTAGAGGAAAAGGAACAAGGGGTTGGAGGCATGAAAGAGTGGAGGAAATGCCGGGGAGTGATATTGGCCAAATTATATTGTTATATTATGTGAATGTACAAATACGTAAAAATAAACCCCTTCAATTTGTACAACTATAATGCACCAATAAAAATGAGAAAATAAAAAAATATTGGTGTGAAGATTAATAGGATACCTAGGAAGAAATACTCAGGCCTAGTTAGAAATTGCTAATGCACACTTTACTTACCATCTTTATTTATGTATTTTCTGAATATGGAAGGCTCTAAGATGAGGGCAAAGGCTGTCTTGTTAACTATTATAAATATAAACCCTATTAAACATCTAATGAACAATGGGTGTTAAATCTTTTTTTGTGGTTGTTGAATAAATTCATGAATCTGAAGACCAGAAGTTTAAGATAGATATGAAGCACTGAGAGTCAGTAAGCAGACTTCTTTGTGTATGTTAGGGTTGCAGCAAGAAACAGAGCTTAAGAAATTTCATGGAGGCATCAGGTGCAAAGTTGTGGACATGATTGAGAGAGATGAGCTGAGAAGATGGCTGCTCATACACCTGAGGCCTAAGAAGCAAAGGGAAGTCATAGTTTCAACAGAGTTTGAGTTGGATCATGGAAGAGGGGCAGTCTCTCAGTACATAGAGTTATGAAGAAAACAGCCCCTGGCTGGAATGGGGCACTGAAAGAGGGAGAGAAGAGGGGAGAGAAATGTCTCTGACTCTCTTTTCTCTTGCCCTCTGGTTTCCTCTTGGAACCTCCTATTTGCTGAATCCATTGGAGGGCAGGGGAGCCTCAGTGAGGCAGTGCATGGGGTCACTGTGTTCTTGGAGCATGCTCAAAGTCAGGTCCAGGAACAGACCAATAGATAAAACATGTAGTATTCTGATAAACATGCAATAGTGCAGACTATGTGTCCATGGTTGAGACTCTGCTTAGTTACCAAAGAAGATAATGGCTTTTTTAATTACTTAGGATTTCAATATCCAGACAGCTTCTGCAAACACACTTCCTTTGTGGAACTGTCTCTTTTTGACCACAGGAAGCTCCTGGAACACGGTTGTAGAGTTGTCCCTTTCTTGTTATCTTTTTGACCGGATTGGATATGAGCCAAGACCAGTACACTCTGCTTAGACGTTTGCCCACCTGGAAGACAAGTACTTCTTTTTTAGAACCAAATGTTCCCTCCCAGAGGTAAATTTTGATTTCTTTCTTCCTGTGATAGATAAACCTTGAGCGAAGAGCAAGGATTTATCTACTGCATGGCCAGGGCAAGTGGGAGAACCGGACCCAGTGATGGCCACTGAATCCGTCTATTCAGGAATGGGGGAGGGATACTTTTAAAGCAGTTTTTATGCCCCATCATTTTTTTCCCTAATTTTTAAAACCTCTGGTTAGAAATAAGGATTTGAAATCAGAATATCACAGCATGTTCAATTTTCGGCTGATTGTTGACTTGATCTGGGTACACAGATGAGCTTCTACATCTTAGAGATAGTAAATATTAGGTACTGTCCTCCTGTTACACAGCAACCAATCTTGGGAAGAAGATTTTCTTCTCATTGGGTTTCTTTCCCCTTTTAAATTGTCCAGTTTCTGACATTTCCCCGAGAACAATCTCAGAATCTCTCTACAGTAAGGCAGATCTTGGGAGGGTGATTATACCAGATTAGACAGCAACCTCTCACTCTAATTGTGTAGTTATTCAACATGAAAGAAAAATTTCTTGATCCTCTTTCCTATTGATTGATCATAGCATAATTAAGAGAGAATATAGGATAGCCAACATCCAATTTATATATTTAATTTTATCTAAACTACATATCTGCAAGGGTAAAGTAAAATAGAGGATGAAAGAACACATATATTAGTATAGATAGATTTATCCATACATATTATTTTAAATTTATTTCTCATGAATACACATAATTCATAAATATATATTCTCAAAATATAATTATGATTCCTAAAATTCACATATATATGTTGCTATGAAAGTACAGAAAATAAAAATAATAATTTGAAGCACCTGTCTTGAGGTTCAACTCATTCTTTTCTCAAAAGTCTATTGCACAAAACAGGATGGGCTGTGGAATTCAATCAAACTGAATGAGTTGAGAGTAAGTCTCCTTACTTGGTCTCCATACTGGGTTTAGATACTGTTTGATTGACTACCTGTCCTGTGCAGGAAAGATGCCATTAGATTTTCACTCTGAAGATATGCTCTTTCTTTATCACAAACTCCAAGGTTCACTTTTTACTATGACTTCTGGAGCAATAGCAGGATGTCACCATCAACACTGATGGCTTCTTTGTGGGAATGTAATGTGACAAAGAGGATGAACCAGATCTCTCCGAATGTCCACCATTGACCTAGTTGATTGTGGACAACAAAATTAAATAGCAATGGAAGAAAGATTCATCGAGTTGTTTGTTACATAAAAATTCTCTTTAAGCCAAGGAAAGAAGAGTTGCTGGTCTTTTCTTGGTATTGGGGATTGAACTCAGGGGTACTCGACCACTGAGCCACATCCCCAGTCTTCTTTTGTGTTTTATGTAGAGACAGGGTCTCACTGAGTTGCTTAGCACCTTGCCATTGCTGACACTGGCTTTGAACTTGCGATTCTCCTGTCTTAGCCTCCCTGAGTGCTGGGATTACAGGCTTGAGCCACGGCGCCTGGCTGAGTTGCTGGTCTTTTACCTTTTATTTTGTGTTCATACGTGGCCTTCTCCAGAGGACTATGACTTTGTGCTGGTCCAGCCTATGTTAGGGACATTGAGTTGTAAATATCTGTTTCTGGATGAGTTTTCTCATTCCTCTGCCACACCTCCAGTGATGGTGATAAGTACCTGTGGGGAATTTTGACATAAACTTAGAAACAATCCGATATTTCAGTTCTGGGGAATGCTAGAAAGATGTGGAACAGTCCTAAGACTTTCTTTCTCCTCCTCCCCCTCCCACTTCTCCTCCTCCTCCTTTTTTTTTTTTAAGTTAGTGCCCCTGTAAGCAGGAATCTAGCTAAATTGAGAAGAACTATCTTTAGCCAAAAGAATTACCAAGGAAATATGTTTACTTGATTTTACTACTGAAAGTTGGGAATCCAGAGCAAAAGATTACTAGTAACAGTCACAACTCTGGGGTTGACGAATTTTAGCTTAGCAATGCTCCCGATTCCTTAGCGTGATTTGCAGAATGAGAATGTTCATATCTACACAGCTTCTTAGTTTGACCATTTTCAGAAGAATTGGAACAGAATTGTTTATATTAATACCCTATTTGACAATTGGAATCCAATTCCAATTATCAGAATAATTGGGTCAAATGTAGTTTACCCACATAATTTTAGGATTCATATCAAATTGACAGTTAACTAGTGTTTTGAAGACTTTGTGATCAGCTTCTAGGCAACCAAGAAAAATGCAACCAACCGATGGATTCAGTTGAACCTTACAGATATTAGGGTGATGTTGATAGGGTTTAGATAAGTGCCCCCCAGGGCCCAAGTGTTGATGGTTTTGTCACAGTCTGTGGTGCTCTTGGAGGTAGCAGAATTTTTAAGAGGTGGGGCCCTAGTGAAGGAAGTTAGGTCACTAAGGGTGTGCCCTTGTGGGGGATATTATGACTTGGGATCCTTGTTGTCTCTATTTTTTGCTTTCTAATCACCATGATGTGGGTGGCTCTGCTTCACCACACATTCCCCATAATGATGTCTGCCTTACAACCAACCCAAACAAAAGTCAAGCAACTGTAGACTGAAACCCCTGAAACCATGAGCCAAAATAAAACTTTCCTCTCTATAGTTGATTTTCTCAGGTATTTTGTCATGGCAGCAGAAAGCTGACAGAGACATGTTCCCCAAACTGTCCTTTTGCAGCAAGATGCAAATGTTGGCAGTTGTTATAGTAATCCTTCTCAAGTGCAGACAATTACAGTGTCCTTCAAAATCATTAAGACTGCTTTTTCTTAATTAAAATAAACCCTGAATCAAGTCATGTTCACATCAGCTGTCTTTTTTTGTCTTTCAATAAATTCAGGTTTTCAACATCTAAATTTCCCCAAAATACTCTCTAATGGGGTTTTTTTTTTTTTTTTTGAAAGATTTATTTTGGTTCATTTTGAATGGCTATACATTCCCCCATGCCCCCAAATTTGGGAGGAATCTCTGTATATGAATTGTCCCAGAGGCCTAATAAAATTGGTATATGAATGCACTACCATGGCTGTTCACAACTTCACTACCACCATCACCATCACCAAACTGTTTACCATGCATTACTCATAAGCAAAAATCTTCCTAGTAAAGGGAAAGAGCTTCTAGCACAAAAGAACAACATACTTACAGCCTAAATTTTGCGTGCTATTTAAAAAACAAATACACTCCAGAATGAGTTCCTATTAAAATTCTGCCTTCCTGCAAAACTGCCTAAAGCTGATTTTACCAATGAGGCATTCATAAGAATAAGGCAATCTTCTCATGTATGATACTAAGTTTGCTTATATTATGATGACTTTTTGCTGAAGAACAAGAACATATGAAATTTAGAACTACATGTGATCTAGATATTCTCCCACTGGGTTATATATCCAAAGAAAATGAAATCTGTATATCAAAAAGATACTTGCACCCTCATGTTTACTGAAGCACTATTCACGACAGCCAAGATATAAAATCAGACCAAAGTGTCCATCAACAGATGAGTAGATAAAATGTGATATAAAAAATTTATATATGTGTGTATATATACATAAATATATTTATATATGTAAACATGTTTATACAAATATATACATACACACAGGAATATTATTCAGATTGTATAATTCATTAAAGGTTTATTTCTCTGTTTCTATACTTTCCATGTGAAGTATAACATTGTGAGAACCAAATTCCCTAATTCTATTCCAGTACTAGTATTTCCTTTAAGATACAGAATATAGAATAGGTTTTCTGTCTCTTAGGGACAATGTGCACCATGAATAATGAAACACTCTGTCGTTCTGGAAGGGTAAGTGTTTATTTCTAGTTCTGGGGTGCAGGATAGACTCTTCCTTGTACAGGGTGAAACAGGGTAAAGAATGGAAAATATAGGAGCAGTAACATGAAATATTCTTAGCATTCTCTTCTTTAGTATTCCACTAATTCAACCTCTCTAAGAAATTTTATATCTGTCAGCATTTTGACTACTAAGAATACATTTAATTTCCCAGCTTTTGATATTTTAATACTTTTCTCATTATATTCTCAACTTACCTCTTCCCAAGTAAGCAAACCATACTCCACAAATACACCAACTGATCCTGATTGGAGTGGATCCTGTATTCTGCCACCATGACATTAACATTATTTTAATCAGTGCCTCCAAATGTAGCATGAAACCTGAAAATGTAGAGGAAGAAGGGGTGCTATTTCTTCATGAGATCAAATTATAGAATTTCCTGTTCAGAGAGATTGCCAGAGTGACAGGTATTTGTGCTTCTTCTGATCTGAGCCCACACAGGTAAGAGGCAACTTGTCTCACCTGCAAGGTAGTTTGGTCTTGGGGATAGAAAATTAAAACACTATCTCAAGGCTGGACAATACATGTATTCTAAGTGTGTGCATTTTCTTAAATTTGTAAGTTATGTTTTGGTTGTAATTATGAAATCCTCAAAGCAACAGACAAGATGATGACTTTACTGGAGCTGATTGGCCTCGCTGAAAGTGGAAGGATTGTTACTCACAAAGAGAGTGCATTTGTTCCTTGGTGTCTGGAAGGGATTGGTTCCTAGATCCCCCAAGATAGCAAAATCTGCACATGCTCAAGTCCCTGATGTCAGATGGCATCCTGTTTGCATGTAATATAAACACATCCTCTAGTATACTTTGAGTCATCTCTAGATGACTTATAATACCTAAGGCAATGTAAATGCTACCAAAAAATTGTTACACCGTATTACTTATGCAATAATGAAAAGAAAAAATTCTGTACACGTTCAGTACAAATGCAATTTTTCTGAATATTTTCACTTCATAAATTGGTTAAATCTGTGGATATGGAACCCACAAATTCAGAAGGCCAAATACAGAAATTAGAGGACTGTGGTATTCTAAAGTCATAGCACACAGCAATGTCTCTGAGTTTCCGGTGAGGCAGCCAGGCCAAAGGGCAAATGGCAAGGGGAGGGACAATGCCATGCTTAGCTAAGCCACAGATTTTTCACATGATATACCAGGAAAACTTGGTACAGCTTTTTGGGAACATCAACGGTGGTTTCCAGAAAGTATTATTACCGCAGATGTTACTGCAAGATAATCAAAAGAACACATCTAATTTGGGGATATAGAGTACTTGTTTCTGTAGCTGATTCTATCATTTGCAGCTTTCAGAGCTGAAGGCTTTCATGATTAAGCACATGTTATTCTCCTGGAAGATATTTCTTTTTTGGCAGATAAGATAATGGAACAGATCCACTGTTTGTCAAGAGGAGTTACTATGTCATTAAAAAGCCTTTAACACAATGTTTTTCTCTTTTCCATGGTGGTTGAAAAGATTTGAATGCAGAAGCATAGATATAACAATAACAGTACAAAATCTAAATTGTCCATGGAAAAGCTTAAACCAAGTTAAAATTTTCCATTTGCCAAATGCTCTTCAGGCAATTTCAATGTAATTCAAAACAGGCATTCAGTAGCCACAGATGTGTGTTGCTTCAAAATGGTCTTTGTCTTGGTTGCATATGTCCAACTTATTTCTGAAGGTGTTTTAAAATCCCCTCTATTACTGCAGAAGAAAAAATACACAAATTTAACTATAAAATTATAAAATTTATGATTAAAAATGTCTAATTTTAATACCCTGGAAAAGTATTACATCTGCCTGAAAAATAATTTTTTAGTTATACTATTCTTGAAAACTTGAGAACAATTTCAGAAGGACCTTTTGTATTATTATGTGAGGTTATTATGATCTGAAGTGCCACTCACTTTATGAAATGGACACAGAGGAGCCTCTGTTTTTGCTCATTTGTACCACATGGACTTCAGGACATTTTCTGTCCACTAGAGAACAAAAACACTCCTAAATATTTGTTTAATGACAATACAGATAGGTGCTGCTCCAGGAAGTCTGTTCCTTCAAGTGCTGTAGAAAATGTGATGCCTCAATTAATGTATAGTTTAAGAGACACATTAACAGAGCAAGTTATGAAAGATTTCTGGGGATTTTTTTTTTGAGAGTTAAGAGTTTCCTGATTGTCATAGATCAAAAGAGGTGCTCTAAGCCCTTTGTCACCTTTGTTCTGAGTCCACATGGGCATATGTGCTATGGGGTTTTCCTTAACCTGAATTCCCTCCAGACCAGTGTACTAGAGAAGTGGAATACTTCCCTACCTATAGAATCATCTAGAAAGGCAACCTGCTCCTTGAGGAGGATTCTCTCTTGCAGCCTCTGGATCCTCAGGAGAGGGCTCCTAATTTCTGAGCTACCTCATTCCACCCTAACTGGCAGAGGTGGTGGTAGAGCTTCCAGATTTGATTTAGACTGGCTGGAGAAAACCCTGGTTTCCTCAGTTAACTGGTGGATGAAACTTCTTTAAGTTTCTAGCTTCTCCTTCTATGAGTAAAATTACTTACGAGCATAATTACTTATATTAAAATTACTTATATTAAAATTACTTATCAGCATAATTACTTATATTATAGTGGTATAAGATTAATAGTAATCATCTCATAGGGCTCTGAGAATTCAATGAGATTTTATATGTAAATACTTGGCACAGTACCTGCCATAGTAGAGCACAGCAAATAGTGGCAAGTGGTAGCAGCAAGGACATTCATGATAACAGTGTCCCTTCTAAGCTATAGAAGGGAATGCCTGACACTTAAGGAGTTTGGCTTTGGAAAATGTTTAGGAAAATAGAAAATGTGACAATATATTGTTTGTTCTCTCTCTTAACTTCCATGCAAGTACTTGGTGGAGTCAATTTAAATTGTCAAGGTCAACACTGGGCAGAAATCATCAAGTCCACTCTAAAGCTCTCAGGTGGCCTCCTAGCTCTCTTCTAGAGCATGTTTCACATGGAGTAATGGGAAGTTAATTGACAACGCAGCAGGTTTGCAATCCATTCACTTCCTATAGGAGCTCTTGTAATCTTTCTGTAAACACATTAGTGGCTGAGCTGGCAAACAGCTAAATGGTTTTTATGATGTAACAGTTTGTGTAGGATTGCTTGTGGTAAACAAGCAATCTATAGATCTATGGGGCATAACTTTCTAGAATATGTCACATAAGCCATGTGACTTTCTGAACATAAGATGGAAAATCCTTATGCCTGAGATGGCGCTCATCTGTGCAAGTGATATGAACAGCATACAGAGTTAGAGACCAGGCATGTTAATATCTTCAGAGCATGTCCACATTAACTGGGGCAGGAAAGGCCATAGAGAGCTACACTGAGGGTTACAGACCTCTCCTTGCTTCTGCAGCTCACAGTGACCTCTGTCCTGAAATTATTAAAGCTTGATGTTGGTTGAAACCTCTGATTCTCTGGTGTCTTCATTGACAATGTGAGCCTGCATGTTATGTCAGGTGGCAAGGTGACTGCTGTGGAACACTTCCATTCTTAAAGTACTCTGAGCTCTACAAAGGAAGTAAAGCACTTTATTTATTTTATTGTCCACTTTTAAGCTTTTTTTGTTAAAATCTAAAACAAAAACACACACATGAGCTTAGGCGTGAGCAGGGTCAGGATCATTAACATCACTGTCCTCCCCTATTCCTTGTCCCACTTGAAGGTTGTCAGGGGCAGTAACATGCATGGAACTGTCATCTCCTGTGACAACAGTGCCTTCTTCTGGAATCCTTCCTGAAGCACCTGGTTGGGGTTGCTGTATAGTTAACTTTTTAGTTTTTCCTAAGTAGGGGTATAGTCAATAACAACAAGAAAAGTCTAGTAGATAAATAAACCAGCAACACAGCCCTTTATTATCAAGGGTTCCTTAGCCCTCATAATTCTTTTTTTTTTTTTTTGGTACCAGGGATTGAACTCAGGGGCACTCAATCACTGAGCCACATCCCCAGCCCGATTTTGTGTTTTATGTAGAGACAGGGTCTCACTGAGTTGCTTAGCACCTCGCCTTTGTTGAGGCTGGCTTTGAACTTGCAATTCTTCTGTCTCAGCCTCCCTAAGTGCTGGGATTACAGGAGCACTCATAATTCTTTGTGCTCCACTTCTGTATGTCTGGTGGTGCAGTGGGTTTGTGGACAACAGTGTGGTCACAATCACTGAAGTGATGTGCTGTGCTACACTATTAGTATGGCTATAGCATCGCTAGGCCATAGGAATTTTTCAGCTCCATTATAAGCTTATGGGACCACTGTCATATGTGTGATCTGTCTTTGGCCAAAACATTGTTATGCTGTACATAATTCTCCTTAAGCCTGAATCTGTAGGACACTTACTAGTTGTCCTAACCAATTTTAAGGGGATATTATATGGAACAAAACAACTTATTGCAGAGATACACAAAGGAAACTCCTAACAAGAAATTTTAGGACTTAAAATGAAATGAATTGGCCAAGATCTATTGACTATATCTTGGAATTATAGATTTCTGACTATGTATAATAACCAAAATCTTTAAACACCAATATTTCTAAGCTCAATGGGATTCTGCATTGTATGCAGATGAAGGCCAGCATGAATAAATGGGATCCTGTCCATCTTATTGAAATACATTTGGGGAAAAATAGAAATGGCTCTTTTGGTGGTACTGGGTATCAATACAGGACCTTAACATGGTAGGCAGACATCCTACCACCAAGCTATACCTCCAGCCCCATGGAGAAGACTTTTTAAGGCATTTGTATCTTCTAACTGAAAGAACAGGACATATATGGTTCCTTCAAGCTTTTAGGCTGTAAGAGACAGGTGTTCACCAAGGACCTCACCAAGGTTATTCAAGTTCAGGATGTGATATTTGGCACCACAAGGAAACTAGAGTTAAATTGTTAAGGTTCATTATAAACTGTATGTAAGCAAAGCAAGTAAACAACTCCCAAACAAGAAAACTCCTCCATTGTAAGTTCTGATCACATCTGTTTTATTCATCATTGTATTGTACTCTGTCTGGCATGGTACTTGATATATGGTTAAGACTAGATAAATGTTCAATTAATGTACAGAATAATCAACTGCTTATTTTTCCTCTATTACATATACTTGCTACTTCCGTTATTCCTTCTCTTTTCCAGCCCACTTATTTAAGAACACAAATAAGAAGCTATGTTTATTTGCTATTAAAGCTATTTTTGTGAGAAGTTCCATGAAAGCACTCAGAATTTGTGATGCTTGCAGGAGCTACAGCTAGCTAACATCAGGATAAGGTTTAAGGAAAGCAATACTGTACTTATGTTAGCAAAGATTTGTAAATAGGAAAAAAGCTACAGTTAGCCAAAGTATTTTTAAGAAGAGACATATTGTTGATTTGTTACACACTGAACAACTAATATAAACAATAAAATTCCTGCTTTTTGTCATGTGTCAGATATTTTGTCCTCTAGAAGAAGAGCAAATTCTTTGGAAAACACATCTGGTTTCTGAGCCCAGGCCTGTCTGTCCATAAATAGATAGGTTTGAAAGAGACCAGGAGGTGGGGCCATGCATTGAGCTACAGACATTTTTCCAACCAGAATTTCCTTCTTGGTAATTCAAAATATTCTCTGAATATTGACACTCTGTTTCATGAGTTTATAATGTTCTATGGGATATTGAAATTTAAAAGTAGGAGTGATTATAGGAACACAGGATTTGTTGCTTATATTTAAGTCTTAAATTCACAATGCAGGTTGCATTATCAGTAATAATAACTGTGTGCTAGAATCCAAGGAAAAGCCTCAAAAAAAAAAAAAACCCTAAATAGATGAAAAATTACACTTTGAGTTCCATGTTTTGGGCAAATAGCTTAACCCTAGTTTTAGTATCATCACCTCAAAAGTAAAAGGCCGGGAAGATGATTCCCCAAGTTCCTAGTAGCCCTAGAATTCTAAGACTTACACACACTGGTGACATTCTGAACTGGTTCAAACTTTCTGAAGGACCATACAGATTGAAATCTTTATCTGAAATCTTTGCACCTAGAAGTGTTTTGGACTTGGATTTTGGAATATTTGTATATACATGATGAGGTATCTTGGGGATGGAACCCAATCTTAAACACAAAATTAATTTATGTTCCATATACAAACACAACCTGAAGGTAAATTTGTATAGTATTTTTAGTGTGTCTGTGTTTTGACTACAATCTAGCACATGAAGTTAGGTGTAGAATTTTCCACTTGTGGCATGGTGTCAGCATGCAAAAAGTTTTGGATTTTGAAGCATTTTGGATTTTGGATATTCAGATCAGGGATGCTCAACTTCCGTATAGAAAATTTAAGAAACCCTAAAAATGGACATTTTTTAAAAAATTAACAGTTCCATTCTCAGAACACATGGGCATGTATGCAAATATGGAGAATGTTTATTATAGAATACTTTATAATAACAAATATCATCATCCATAGATGATTAGTGCATAAATACATGATGGTATAAGTAGAGACTTACAAAAACAGAAGATTTTCTATGTGAGCCTGAGTAACATTTCCTTTATACTGGCCAAAACAAACAAATAAATGAAAAACCAAACCAAAACTATATCAGAAAACAAATTTGGGGGAAATGAAATTCATGGTGAGCATCTTTAACTATACTTTGTTTTGGGGCTCTTGGTACTCCTCTACACCTGGGACTCTAGCAACAATCCACCAAGGTGGACTCTGCCCTAGTGTGTCTTGAGATCTGATGGTGAAGCAGGAAAATGAGGAAGGTATGAGGCTAGCCTGAGATACTCATCCCACTGGAGCTTGGAAATAATCTGGTTAGACAGCCATAAGAGAGTATCTGAGGAGTTCAGCATAAAGTCACAGTTTCTGTGAAGAGCAAGCACCAACAGATCTAGATATATCTCCTCAGGTAGGCAGAGTAGATAAAGATGGGCAATACCGCCAGGAATCCAAGAAGAGGTAAAACTACAGAGGTGTGAAAATTGGTAAAGGTCAATGATGGGTGGGATTCAGGAACAGGGAATAAATTGGCAGGGGATGGGTAGAGAAAAATGGGTCATTGTGTTATTACTGAGAATATGGGCACAGGGTAGTCAGGCAGGAACTTAATATGGGAAATCAAGAATAAGAGCCTTTCTCACAATGGCAAAGGGAGAAGTGAGCAACAATTCAGACTCAGAAACCACATTAGCTGGATCCATAGCACTAAGCTGTTAAATGGGAGGGTTTCAACAAGATACATCTCTAATAGAAGGTTTCTTGTGTGGGGAAACCTTGTGTTCTTTTTTGGATATGAGGTGTCTCCTCAACATCCTGTGTTAATGCAGGAAAATTTGGAGGTGAAATAATTTTTGGATTTTGAGGGCTGTAAACTAATCAGTCTATCCTAGTTTGAATGGAGTGACTGGGTGGTAACTGCAGGAGGTATGGGTATGGTTGGAGAAAGTGGGGGTGTGCCCTGGAAAGACACATCTTTACTGTGGCCCTTCCCCCTCTTTCTTTCTGATCCCATCATGTGTTGAGCAGCTTTCCTTCTCTGGACCTTTCCTCCTTGATATGCTGCCTCATCTTGGGCCCAGAGCAATGGAGTCGGTCATCTATGGACTGAGACTTCTGAAACTATGAGCCCCAAATAAACCTTTCCCTCCTCTAAGTTATTCTTTTCAAGTATTTTGGTCACAGTGACTAGAAGCTAACTAAAACACCTGGTAATCCAGGAGTAGGAAGATGAGAAGGGGAAACACTACAATCCCGCTGTGTTTTTCTGTGGTCTTTGCAGATGCCATCCTGGGGAGCAGCTTGATGTTGCAACCCTGGCTCAATTCATGCCAGTAAATCTGGGCATAAACCAATCCAAGGGCATAAATAGAGCTAGCAAAAGCTGGTGGGATGAGGCATTTGACACTCATTTTAAATGCTACCATGTTTTACTTGCATGATGTTTTTCACTTCACAGCCCTTTGGGGGCCATCATGTAGCATTAATGGGTCTTCAGACACCCACCACACAGCTTTCTCTGTGTAGTCAAATGGTGCACTTAATCATTAACATTAATGTCACAGTAAAATACAATAATAAAATAATAATAACACAACTATATTGTAAAATAATATTAAATAGTAATACATAATATATAAAACAATAATAATAAAAATAAATTAAAAAACATAAAGCAACATTAAAAAGCAGGTACTTCTTGAATAGCCCACCTGACAAAATACCTGACATAAATCAGCTTAAAAAAGGGATGGTTTATTTTGGCTCAGAGTTTTAAAATTTTCAGTCTATGGTTGGTTCACTTCATTGTTTCTGGGCCTGTGGTGAGAGGGTAGATCATGGTGGAAGAGGGTGATAGAGCATAACTGCTCTATTCATGGCAGTAAGAATATAGAGAGTCAGAGAGACAGGAAGAGAGAGAAAGGGGCCAGGGTCCTAGTATACCCTTCAAGAGCAGACTCCAATGACTGAGCTGCTTTCAAGCAGTTCCCACCTCCTGAAGTTTCCACCAACTCTCAATAGCACCACTAGCTGGGGAGCAAACCTTCTATATGTGAGACTTTGTAGGACACTCCAGATCCAAACTATAACAGTAACAAACTATCCAAACTATAACAGTAAACTAACGATTACATAGCACTTATGATAGGCTGTACCTTTCCCTAAGATGTTCTGTTGTTAAATTGTAACAACTCAATGAAGAGGTACTTTTACTATTCCTGCATTACATGGAGTCAAGAAATTCACTTCAGGTCACAGCCACTAAGTAGGTTACCGGGATTTGAGCCTGGACAGTCTGTTTCAGAGTACAGGTGCTTAACAATTATGTTTTGTCCTAATGGTGGCAACTAAAAGAAGAGTATAGTCTCCACCACTGAGAAATTTGTGATCTGCTTCTGGAAAATAAAGCTAAACTGCTGAGAACAACGGTGGACGATGGGGCATGTCAGGTAGTACTGCAGACTGTAAAAGCCGTAGAGGTTGAAGAGAGTGGGTACAGCAGTAGGGAAAGGCTTATTGAGTGTGTTTTGAGAACCTAATAGGTTTTAAGAGATAGCAATGCCAGGGAGAGTGCTTGGGCATAGGAGTGAGTAGTTTGTCAGGAACACACCGGGTAGAGCGCCCTCTTACGACCACTGCTATACCAGGCACTGGGTCCTGGAAGAGGGTGCCAGGAAGGTAGGTTTTTCCTTTCACCCTTGAGGACAAAAAGGTTTCTGGCTAACAGCTTTTATTTATGAAGCACTATTTCCAAAAAGCTCAAAGTAACCTACAGGGCTTTATCAATTTTACAGAAAGCAAATGTTTTCTGCAGATTTTCAAAAACTGGTAGGACTATTAAAAATTCTAAATATTTGCTCTTTTTTAAAAAAAGTAATTGCAATCCATAATGTGTCAAATTTTTATCTTCCTGGATCTGTAGGAGGAAACTATTCACAGACAAAAGTAATTATACACCTGTGTATTTTTAATACACATTATTAAAAATATCCAAACCTATCCTCTCCTTTATTTTAAACAGACACACTTAACGGTTGAGCAAAAGGGATATAAAATCTGTCTTGATGATGCCAAAGTATTCAATCAATTTGACTCACTGTGGGGGTAAAATAGGACAAAGCTAGTATCACAGTATTAACATACACACACACACACACTCCAAAACAAACAAACAAAAAAATGACTAACATTTATAAAGTACTTCCCACATGCTTGGATTTCTATTAGTCTTTCATGCACCAGTTTACTTTCTTAGTCACAAAAATTCTATGAGAAGGTATTTGTATCCCTATTTTACAGATGAAAAAATCAAGGTATTTGAGAAATTCTTTTCTAAACCCACATGTAGTAATGGCAGAGCACAGTTATGAATCCAAATTTTCTGATTCATTTCCCCATGTTCTCAATAACAACACCTGGCTGGGTTCCCAAATGCAACTCTTGATGGAACTTACAGTGACACAAAGCCTATTTTCCAGGTCAACTCTAAGACCATTGGATCTAGATTCTGTTCAGTACTTCCTTCTGCTATGCACATACGAGTGTCTTTGGGCAGTAAGGGAAGCCTGTGGTGATGTTTGGATGAAATATCTGGAAGACTTGCACAAAGTTTTCAATATTACCCTTGGATTCTTGCTATTATACCAGAAAATTTAGCATCTTAGGGTTCACAAAGGAAACCCAGGTCTTCTTTTCTTGAGCTAGAGCTTCATATCATCTATTGGACTTTTCTACTAGATCAAAGTGAAGCTCATTTTAAGGTGTGGCCTACAGATAGATGAAACCAATGGAAACAACAACTCCAATTTCTGAGATTTCTGTAATAAGATAGATGATGCCCATAGCTATTAAGCGTGAGAGGGAAAGGTGCAGCCCCTTGGTGGCTTGCACCGTATTTCCATGGCCCTCTGCAAGGCTGCATGAAAGTCCTCTGCCAGTCAAAGCACTCTAAAAACTTGGAGCTCCTGGAAATTATCTGGTGTTTTGTAAGAATAAATGCATTCATGTGCTGTATAACAATGTCTCAGTCACAGTGTTCTCTCATAGGACTTGAGTGGAGCCAAAAATTTCTTATTGCTTAGTGATGTCCTAATGTCTTAGCACAAAGCATTGCATGATTGGGGTGGTGCTGGTGTAAAACTTACTGCTCTGCAGTTGGATAAAAGCAGAACACATACAATTATGTACCGTTATAGTGTTTGATACTGATAATAAACAACTATGTTACTGATTTGTGTATTTGCTGTACTATGATTTTCATTGATACTTGAGAGTGTACCCTACTTAAAAGAAAAAAAGTGTACTGTAAAACAGTATGACTTGTTGGGGCTGGGCTTGTGTCTCAGGAGCAGAGCGCTTGCCTAACATGTGTGAGGCACTGGGTTTGATCCTCAGCACCACATATAAATAAATAAAATAAAGGCCCATTGACAACTAAAAATATATTTAAAAAAAACCCAGTATGCCTTGTTATGCCAGCAGTAGCCTCATCCCTCCTGTGGTTACAGGGTCTCTCGATGGCATCAAGACTGAACTTGAAGTGACTGACCCAGCCTGTCTCGGTTTGAGTTAAGTGCATAATGGGCACAGTGATGGGTTTGCCTGATGGCACATTTCTCAGAATGTATATCCCCACTGTTTAATGACTCAAGACTGTATTTTGATACATTGAAGAAAGTGTTTAGGACATCTTAGACATGACAAATTGGAGAAATTGGTGGCAAAAGAAAAGAGGAAATTGGGATAGTCATTAGAACTTCAAAATGCAAGATCAGCCATATGGGAGATGTTTTAACAGTTCTTTCTAAAAGAAACTTCTACTCGTGACGAGGTTTTGTTTGTCGTTCTGTTTTGTGAGTTATGTCAACACATACTCCTATTCCCCAGGGGACATTTTGCAAATTGGAGCTCTGATGATCAGTCTCCCAGAGTGTAGATCCTGGTGTTTCCTTTTCTAGTACAAAATAGAAATTTTAAAGATCAAAGAAATAATAAATACCACTTCCTAGTTAATTACCTTTTCTAAGCATCAGTTTCTTCATCTGTAAAATGGAAATAATAATAGTTCTAGCCTCATACGTCTTTTTTTAAATTAATAAAACAATGAAACAATCCATGTATAAATGTGTAATGTACATTTCCTTATTGCTTAGCATATAGTAACAACATATAATAATTGAAGTTATTGCTATTAATGACATTATATTAAGGGAAACCATTAAAAACTGGATGTAAGGTATTGCAATGCCTTTGGTAAAAACAAAAAAACAAACAAACAAAAAACACATCTGGTTGTTGGACCTGGGATTGCTATTACTCTGGCATGGTCCTTGCATTTGGGAACCAGGCTGGGAAAACCAGGGGTAGAGGCTATGTCCAAGGTGCTTTTTCTGGTAGCAAGCATCCTTTGGCTATGGTTCAAAGCATACAAATTTCATATGACAAGTCTAGACCATCCAATTTGGTATTCACAGATAATACATTGAGTCTAGTTTTAAAATCTTTCTTTTGTAACCATCAGTAACTTGACTTCGCTCTTACTGAGTAAGTTCACCCACTATTTTAAATCAGATTGGAATAATGTGGTTTCAATAAAATCATCAGTGTGAAGTAGTCTATCTTTTCACGTATGATATGTTTACCCTTGGGGAACTGAACGGGTCACAGATTTTGTTCTTATGTTTGCTTTTCCCATATGGTGTCAACTTAATCATAAAAATAAAACAAACAACCCAAAACACTCAACAAATCCCCCCAAAACCAAACCCACCCTTATCACAGGGAAGTAGCTCATTAAAAAGATTTATCTTCTTTTAACCATGGTCCAGGAGGGTAGCTTTACTACTTTATCACAGCTCTAATATCACATGAAATGGAAAATTCATGCATGCATATATTGTTTATGAATATGGACAACTCTAGATGCATTTTTTATGAACAGGGAGCATTTGGCTTTGCATCTGGTAGCATGGAGAATAGCAAAAGCCAGCTCTGCACCCTGGATTTGGATCTGCATCCAGATTACTTTATTATTCCAATGGTTTCAATTACTCTAGGCACTCTTCAGACACCTGGATATTCATGAATGGCTCAAACCTCACTGATAACATTTTATTCACACAATGTCTTAAAATTAGAGATCATTTGAGCCAGCTAGATTTGAAAAAGCACCCAAGAAACAAATGTAAGTAGAGAGTTAGAAATCAAATTTGTTGGTGCTTTGTTTCATGGTTGCTCCTCTTTTAAAAGGCAGGTCAAATCTTGAAAGCTCATTGATGGTTGCCATGAAATCTAAGACTTCCCTCTGGAATACATCACTGACCCACTTCCTGTGGGTCTCAGGTCATCTTCTCAATTTCTCCTGGGATAAATGTAATTCCTCGATAGAAATTAATGTATAAATTGGCATATCTAAATTAATCTTTTATATTTTTTGTAAGTAGCTCATCATTTTGATATCTAACATTGATATTTTCTAAGTAGCTTAGAAATCTCCTATCGGCTTCAAGTCTTCCCCTGGAGCTCTATTGTTCGAAAAGATTTGGATGGAAAAAGAGAACTTGGCGTTTGGTTCCAAAACTGTGAGAGAGCCTTGGGAAGTTCATTTGTGCACTTGTATCTTTTGACACTCACTCAGTAGGTGAACTTACACAGAAGAGAGCCGTGTCTAATAAGACTGTCTGATTCCATTTATTTTTTTCTTACCATCTTGCAGTGCTGTTTTTGGCATGCAGTTATTTAAGTCATCATTCAAAAACAAAACAGAGAAATACTGTAATCCTGTGCAGATCATTTCAAATTTGCACTGAACACCTAAACATTGACATTTTCTGTGCTAATTTGATTTTTGCCTTTGAGAACAAGTAGAAAGAGTTAAGGGAGATATCTCTCTTCTTGTCTGTAATTTTATTCTTAAAGATGAATTTAAAAGTACTTAGCTTTCATTTGTTTTTTATTAATATATATTTAACTTTTATTTCTCTTCAAGAAATGAATTTTGCACATTTTAATTTTAAGTTTTAATATGTGGTTTTTATACAAGCCAAGTGAGAATAGTTTTATTAGGATTTTTTTGTTGTGGATTCTAGACTCTGTTTTCGGGAATCCCAAAATATTCCTCTTAAAACAGTTGTTCCCAAGCTTGTATTCAATCTTATGTCTTTATTTATAAAATATTTAAGCCAATTTCAATATATGTTAACAGATATATCATATTATAGTTTCCAAGTTGGCTTGGAGACATGGAAATGGCCTTCCCAGGGCCCTCAAGATGAACATGCTCTGGACACTGCTTCTGCTCCAATTTCCTTGCTGAGTTAGTGACTCATACATCTGCCACTGTCACAGTAGAGTGTTTATATTATTTATCAGAAGCAAACATTAAAAGATGAAGAAACTCTAAGAGATATCACTTCACACTGATTAGAATGGTGGTAATAATAATAATATCATTAATAATGCCACCTAGAAAATAGCTAAGTGTTGCCAAGGATGTGGAAAAGTCAAAGAACTCTTATTTACTACTGGTAGGGATGCAAAATGGTGCAGCCACTATGGAAAACAGGATGAAGGGTCTTAAAAAATTAAAATAAATTTTGCTATATGATCTAGCAATTTTTCACTTTTAAGTGAATACCCAGAAGAATTACAAACAAGGTCAAATAGAGATGCTTATACACTATGTTCATAGACGCATGATTCACAATGGACAAAAGGTAAGAACAACCCAAATGTCCGTTGATAGATGAATGGCCCTAGGGTCTGAGTATTTGTGTCTAATTTCATACAAGTAACACTACTGAGCTTTATCCTTAGAAATTTATAAGATGATAAATATAATGTGTATATTTCCAAAATTTAAAAACATAAATTAAGAAATCAAAGCAAATTCTTAATATGTTTTCCTGGCTCCTGTGGATCACTTTTGATCACCTTGCTCTGGAAACTTTTGGTATTAAGGGATGTCAAGAAGCAGACAGTGATAGACACAGAGTGGCACTGCCCAGCTCTCTCTCCAGGAAAGGTTGCACTGTCTACTCCGGGAGTGTGCTCAGCAGTCCATCTGTCTGTCAGTCACTCCAGGGTCCAAGTCAGCTGCAAATAGCCTCCTTGCCAATGCAATATTCTTCCAGGGCAGCCAGTACCAGTGACCAAGAGTCAAGCTGGGCATGGTGGCACACACCTATAATCCCAGTGACTTGGGAGGCTGAGGCAGGATGATCACAAGTTCAAAGCCAGCCTCAGTAACTTAGTGAGACCCTAAGCAACTTAGTGAGACCCTGTTTCAAAATAAAAAATGATACAAGCTGGGAATATGGCTCAATGGTTAGGAGTTCCTGGATTCAATCCCTGGTATCAAAAAACAAAAAACAAAAATAAAAACAAAAGAATTGAGGAAGCCTAAAAGTCTAGCTTTCATAGCCAGATGTTCAGCCAGGCTGACCATTGTTCCAGATGTTCTCTTGAGATAATCAAGAGATTTTGTACCCAAACGCCATCTCAGCATCTGATTCTAGGAAATCTAACTTGCAGCATAAATCTAGATACTATCAATATTAATAGAATCACATTCTTTAATTTCTAAGCCAGAGTGAACTAATTTTTAAATTACTTAATGAGATGATGTGGGACATTTTATTTGAAGAATAAAAGAAGTTAGAGTTCTGAATAGGCAAATTAAGGGCTTTTCTGATTAAGAACTACACACGTACACACAAGAATCAAACCAAGATGAAAAATTATGTCTCACAATGTATAGAAACTTCTTTTAAAGTTGAGGTGTTTGTAATTCAGGAAAGCTTATTTAAAGCAGGTGTGATCAGGCATTAATATTTGTATGCTTCTTCCAGGAGAACTTCCCACACTGGAACTCTAGACCAGGACCAACAGGCCTGAAAAAAAAGGACAATTAATTAGCTTCATCTATTATCATACCATTTCATGTTATGGGAAAGAGAAGAAAAAAATAGAAAAATGACCCTAAAATACCAAAGTGGGAGCTACTATTACAGAGCTGGGGCCTTCTGAGAAACTGAGGCAACACAAAGACTCCCTTCAAACCCCAATTCTTGGGAACAAGTCAGAAAGATTTCAGACATGTTGCTCAGAGTAACAGGAATGAGTTTATTGAAGGGACAGGGAAAGGGGATACTCTCAAGGGAGAGAATAGGTCCTGTCAGAGAGGATAGGGACAATGTACCTCTCCTCCCCTCCAGTTTTATTTGGGATTCCAGAGAAGTTTCTAGAGAGTCCTGCTTAGTTCTATCTTTTGACTTATGACTGAGGGCACGGTGACATCAGACTTTCAAGTCTCTACTGTCATGACAACTCTAGGTCACCTTGCCCATGCTGATCTGTCTAATTAGATTCTTAACCATACATTCTTACAGATTTTATGGTTAGAAGGGACCAACCTTATCTTCCAGAATCTGGTCTGTGAAAAGAGTCACGAAATTCTCTTCCTCCAAAGTAACTTGGGTTCCCTTTATCAATGTTATTTTCTGCCTGCATTTCCTTGCAGATAACAGGTAGTTTGCTGAGGAATGTGACATATCTTGTCCACTTAGGCAAGGCAGGGCTGCAGGCAAATTGCTTTTTGACAAGGAAAGCAGGTGGAGGTCAGCACAAAGGGCCCATTTTATAGAATTATTCTCTTAACCTTGTGTTTGCACCATCCTCATCTATCTGTCCCCTAACCTCTAAGGAATTGAGCAGTTTCCTTTTAAATATAGCTGTACTCTTCTGAGGGGTTACAGTCCTGTCTCTTGTTCTTCTGCTTGCCACTGTGAATGCCCTTAGAATGTTAGAATTTCTAGGAGAAATCCCAGATACCTGAGGAATCTTTTCAAACTTGGTCTCTCCTAACATTAAAATTAGTCCAGTACTAATTAATCTGTGAATGTAAAAATCAATTTCTGATAATATGAAAAAAATAGCTAATGAATTTTGAGGTTGTGTTTATGCACAAAAAAGAATTAAAGGAATTATAACATAATTTAACTCTTCTCTTATCTGGCTTTAATTATCTGGATATTATAGGCCCTCCTACATGTTAAATACACATAAATGTAAATATATTTAAAATAACCAAAACACAGTCAGAAATCAAATGTTTTTATCTTCAAAGAAAGAAAAATATATAGAAATGAAATACTTTGTAAAGTCAAATTAATTCATTTCCATTTGGGTTTTGAATGAGATACAAAATACCTCCTCCAGGTTTCTTCATACTGTGATAATGACAGCTAAAATTTATTGAATACATTTAATACATAACATGTGCTTTCCAGGATTATCTCAGTGTTTTCCTCAAAACAACCTGCACAGAAAGAACTATTATTAATAACCATTTTGCAACACGGAAAGACAACTTTGAGGAGTTAAACAACTTGCATAGAGTTACCACAGGAAAAACATGAAAGAAACAGGAGGTTCCAGGTAGATTTCTGCAGAGTTGGAGCTTATAAAGACCCTGCCTGGTGCACGTGAATGTAACTAGCTAGTTTATCAAATAATTTGTTTAATTTTTGTTTACATTTTATAAATAGATGCTTTGATTAAATGGTCTGAATTACAAAATTATATCACTCTGGATTGATAGATTTTAATTAGAAAATAAGACACTTAAATCTACTTTTTAGTTTTTTTCTACTAAGATGTATTTTATGACTGATAGTTTAGCTCAGTGGTAGAGCACATGCAAAGTATGTCTGAGGCCCTGGGATCAGTTCCCAGCACCACAAGGAAACAACATTTATGTGTGTGTGTGTGTGTTATTATCATTTTACCATTTTAACTATTCAGTTGTCTAAAAGGACTCATAAAAAGGTGATAGAATAGTTCTCTACCCAAAACCTCTGTTATACACACACATGCACATGCACACACACATATTAGTCTTTTTTATTTGTTTTAATTTTTTTATACGTAACAGTAGAATGCATTTCAATTCATAGTACACAGATGGAGCACAATTTTTCATTTCTCTGGTTGTACACAAAGTAGAGTCACACCATTTGTGCCTTCATACATGTATCTAGGGTAATGATGTCCATCTTTCCTACCCCCCTGCCCCCTCCTTTTCCCTCCTTCCCCTTAGCTCTATCTAAAGTTCCTCCATTCTTACTATGCTCCCCAACCCCCACCCCCATTGTGGATCAGCATTCACTTATCAGTGAAAACATTTGGCCTTTGGTTTTTTGAGATTGGCTTATTCACTTAGCATGGTATTCTCCAATTCCATCCATTTACCTGCAAATGCCATGATTTTATTCTCTTTTAATGCTGAGTAATATTCCATTGATTCCATTGTGTATATATGGAACAGTGTATATACCTGAACAGTCTCAGGTTCCTCTTAAATCTTGCACTCAAGTTGTGCCATAAAGGAAGAGAAGATTTAGGAAGAGAGCTATTCTCTTACCTTCTCTATTTTGGGTCTATATTGGGTAACTGGATAGTTAAAATGATAATACAAACTCATTAAGATTGCTAAGAGCTTCTTGGTCTTCTCACTAATAAGTTTCTAATACTAAAGGATATCCCCTCCCATTCAGATATGATAAACATCTGTGTGACAGATGTGTGTTGGTGCTTTTAGAATCATTGTCTCTGGGAAATATACAGACTTCAATGTTGATTATTTCATATATCTCCATGGGGTAAAGAGAGCAGGTATCTGGGGACAAACCTCTTGGCAAATCCCAGATAACAACTCATCCGA
The DNA here is from genome assembly GCA_004024805.1 of Geosciurus inauris. Taxonomy (NCBI): domain Eukaryota; kingdom Metazoa; phylum Chordata; class Mammalia; order Rodentia; family Sciuridae; genus Geosciurus; species Geosciurus inauris. The sequence goes on from PVHX01010295.1 coordinate 44,984, forward strand.
GGTCCCTTTGCTTATGAGTAAGAATGAACCTGTAGCTTATGACTAAATACAAATAAATGTTCTCAGTAGGGAAGAGTCATTACCAATTTAATGAACCAGAGTTCTGTTTACAGCTCTGTGAAGGATCATAACATGTAAATTTAAATAAAACACTATGGCTTTGGTTTTAAGTGTTCATATGTGAAATATTGATTTAGTTTCTTCCTAACTTCAAAAGCAAGATCTACAAAATGAGAATGAGTCTATAAGTTCACTACAGGCAATACACAACTAGAGGCTGTGATAGAAATCCAGACAGGACTATAAATAATCACATTTCAGGGATCTGGGATGAACACTTCTCAGTTCTGTTCTATGCATTATAGGGCTAATGGCTTTAATTAGGAAAGCATATTGAAACATATGTTCATATATGCACTTGAATGAGATACATTTTTTAAAATTATAAACAAAAAGCAACAAAAATATCCTTTGAGATTTATCAAAAGTTCTCTTCCTATAGTTCCTTCTATAAGACTCAGGTTCCATCAATCCTCTTTTCTTATGTCATAGTCATTTTCCATTGATGATAAACTAGCACTTGTGGACATTTCTGCTTTGTTCACTGTTGGCTTCTCAGTGTCTATTTAGTACAATGAATTTTTGAAAAGTATTGTAACTGGACACAAGCTCTTGTGTTACAACTCTTTCCACAATCAATTAGCTTTAGTTTCTGAGCAACTGGTCTTGATGTGTTTTAATTAGTAAATTCATTTTTCTGATTGTCATGAAAGCTGCACTTTAGGTGAAACACATCAGGTATTTTCACACTGGGTCCTGGTACTTTTGGAGAAGGACCAAGATTTTTCATGCAGTCCTTAAACAAAAAGACTTCAATGGAGTCGGTATTCAGATCTCCAGTTCCCATGTTTATTCTTTGCTAAAATATATGTGCCTCATAATACATATGCAAACTCTTCCACTGCCATTAATCATGTTTTTTACACTTTACAAAAGAAGTGCACGGTTATTGCTGTAGTATGTTACCTATAGTGTAGAAACACAGATGGCCATAAAATCTATCATCCAAATGGGCATTTTTGAGACTAAACCTGGGATAGTACATATTGACCAAGGTATAATGAAGATAACATTATTACAATTCCCTTTCCTTTCTATGTACATTCAATTAAAAAAGGTGCCTTTAAGTGGGATAAGAGCAGGCAAATTAATAATTACTTGAAAAATGTTGATAAAATTTTAAAAGTATTCTTCTCAGAATTGACAAAGTGAATAATCAAATCAACTAGTGATTCCCAAAATTTCATTTTAAAAAGGCAAATTAAACCCAGAGAAAGAAAATATCATTGCGATATCTGTTGATTGATAGATCAAAATGTATATGAAAAATGGTTAAAGTGACATTATTCATAATAGTCCCCAAAATTAATTATCCAAAATGTCCACCAAGCATGGAATGGATAAATAAATTTGAGCATTCATTCAATGTAATCTTACATAGAAATGAAAAAACAAAACTATTATTGTGTACATTAACATGGATTACTTTTACAGAAACAATTTCAGCAATTCCATACTGTATGATTCCATTTGTATGAAGTTCCTCAACAGACAAAACTGATTGATGATGTTAGAGATTGAAATAATGGTTATAGCCTAGAAGAGGACACAAGAGAGATTCAGGAGAAATAAAACAAATCTACATTTTTTTTTTGATATAGGGAATTGAACCTAGTGGTGATGCTTAAACACTGAACCACATCCTCAGCCATAATTATTTTAAGACAGCATCTTGCTAAATTGCTTAGGGCCTCACTAAGTTGCTGAGACTGGCTTTGAACTCTCAATCCTCCTGCCTTAGCCTCCCGAGCCACTGAGATTACAGGCATGCATCGCTGCACCCACCCAGAAAATCTTGTACATGTTGATCTAGGTAGTGGTTAATGGGCTTATTTGCATTTAAAACTTCATTCTAGTTGTTCATTTAAGATGTGTTATCTTCATACAAGGTATATATTAATAAGAAAGAAAAAGAAATAAATTTGATTTATTGAATCAACAAAGATTTGGGGATGTAAAATGCTAAATGTAATGATGAACAAGGTTTTAAAAACTCATAGATAGGAAAAACATCTCCTGATCAAGCTGTTTTAAAGGCATAATGATTAACACCCACTTGCATTCCCCAAAGTATCCTAGTTTCTGTGAATAATTATTTATGTAACAAATCATTCTCAAAGCTTAGTGGCTTCAAGCAACCATTTGAACATAGCTCATGATATTATGGGTCAGGAACTTAGGCAGAGCTCAGATGGGGAAATCTACCTCTACTGGGCTTGAATGATGCAGTTACTTGCTGGTACTCCATCAGCAGGTAGGCTGGTCTGGAGGGCTCAGGATGGCTCCACTTGGGAACTCCAGGGCTTTAGTGAGGATAGCAGAAGACAAGGTTCAGCAGGAACTGGGGTGACTCCAAATGGCCTCTCCAGGATGAGGTGTCAGAGTAGTAACACTTCTAATGTGGTGCCTGGCTTGATGGAAGCTGCATGAACTTAAGATCTGGCCGTGGAAGTCACACAGTGTCTCTTCTGCTTTGCTCTGCCATACTTCCCTCCTGTTCCAGAGGAGAGGACATAAGCCCTGTCTCTCTCAGAGGGAAGATTGTCAAAGAATTTGTAGCCATTTTTAACAAACCACAACGCCCTACTTGAACCAGTTCAAAAGAAGCTTTTTGCCAATTCTCTGTTCTCAATGTCCTTTGTTTTCTTTTTTCTCTCAATCCTGAGCATGACAATCTCACAACGTCTCATCTGTACTATTAGTTAATACTCTTAATTGCTCCTCTACTCTGTTCTTCATTTTGTCTAACCAGTTGTTAGTTACTGCCCAAATCTATTTTTATTAGCCTTTTGCTAAAAAGATAAAACCATAATGAATCCCTCTTTGTTTTCTAAGACCCAAATAAATCACTTTGCCTGCCATTCAATGCTCTTTATCACCTGTTTCTAAGCTAACTTTCCAAATTTATCTTCTATAGCCCATTCGGCAAATATTTATTCCAAGGTTATTTCTTCTGCTCTCCTTTAGGCTCTGAATTCCTGGGGGGAAGAGGCACACACATCCTCACTCTTGGAAGGAATCTTATTCTTTGACCACTCATGGAATTTTGATGGTTCCATTCTTATATGACTTTTAGAAGACCCTGAAATGCGTGATCTGAGAAAATTTTGCCCTTTTTTTGCCTCAGCTTTCTTCTCTGTTACCTAGGTTAGTTATAGTACCTATTACATAGGTGCCATGAGGTTCAAACATGTTATTAAATCTAAAACACTTAGGATAGAACTTGGTAAACAGTAAGAACTAAATTAGTGTTACTAATTATTATTATTATCATTACCATTAGTACAGAGTTTGGTAAATAGTAAGCACTAAATAAGTGAGTAATTATTGTCATTATTATTACCATCCTTCTCAGTTATATGTGCCCTCCCCCCCCCACACACATTAGAATATAAACTCGCTTTTTTGAGGCAGGGTAATATATCTTATCCAGGGCATTTGGGAGGAATGGTAGCTTTTCAGACAGGTAGAACTGCTTAAAGCCACTCAGTAATTCATTAACTGTGGGACATTGGCCAAGTCACTTTTCTGTACCTTTCACTTTTTCGTATTGAAAGTGTTCATAACAATAACTCACACAAATCTGCAATGGGGACTTAATGAGGTCTGTTTGTAAATGACCTAGTTTAGCATCTGATACATGGTATATTCCTCCAAATGATGATGATAATGATGCTGATGAGCATAATGATGATGTTGAAATGAAAACTCTGACAATTCCTAGAATTCTCTCTACTTACTATGGTACATAATTTAGTAAGTGTCCTTTTGGATATTCTAAAGCTATTATAAATACAGTTTTCCCTAATTAGGATTTCATTATGTTTAATTAATTCCTTTTTATCATTTACTGTAAATAGTTGATGTTTTAAAATTTCAACCCATTTAAGTTTGCTTCCTCTTTTAAAATAATTGCATGGTGCTTCTTTATATATGTATGCCATAACTTATTTAATAGATTCCTTATAAATGAATATTACAAAATATCCCATTATGCACTATGCTATAATCAAGTGAATGACATGTGTGCCTTTCCAAGCTCATCTTATTGTTTTTTTTTTAATATTTTGTTTAGTTGTAGATGAACACAATATCTTTATTTATTTATTTTTATGTGGTGCTGAGGATCGAACCCAGTGACTCACGTATGTGAGGCAAGCGCTCAACCGCTGAGCTATAACCCCAGCCCCTCATCTTATTGTGTTTTAAGATAAATGATTAGAAATAAAATTGCTTGAACAAGGAAATACTCTCACTAGACACTGAATCTTCCAGGGCCTGACTTCAGACTTTTAACCTTCAAAACTATGAGAAATAAATTTCTGTTGTTTTTAAGCCCTGTAGTTTACAGAATTTTGTTATAGGAGCTCAAGTGGACTAAGACACCTGCCAATGGGGACCAGGGACCATGCCTATTCTAAACAACTTTACCAACACTAATCCTTGGTCAATTCCTAATATCTTTGTCAATTTTTTTCTCTTCAACTCTCCTTTTAATACTTCTCAATATATTCCTAGTAACATGGGCTTTTTTTTTTCTATGTATGTTTTATTTTTCCTCTAGATCATGGACTTATTGAGGAAAACATCCTCCATTCATTTAGCGGAGTCCACTAGTCAGTGATTTGTTTCACAGGAGTCTACAGCAAACATTTCTTTCCTTGATGATTCTCAACAGACTTAAAGCAGGTCAATGCTTTCTGTAAAGGCACCTATTTATTTGTTAAAAGGTGATTGGAAGAGATGGTTTCAAGTGATTGGAAATTATAGTTTACATTTAGAAATTCCTTTTAGATTTCAAATACATCGTCTTTATTTTTTCTCCTGTTGGTATTTCCAGAGCACAACAGATTCAGAGTATCTGAGCACTGCACCACAGATGAAGAAAAAAAGGAAAAAGAGAAAGAAGAGAATTCAAGAAGTTGCTTGGTAGACTCAGAGGTGACTTCTGGCATGGTGTCCAACTCTGCCTTTTTCTGTTTCATCCCACTGTCTTCCACCAGCCATATGTAGAAACCTCTACTCAGTCAGTTTATTGAGACTTTGGCAAAAAGAGCTAAAGGTAGTTCCAAAAACAAAGTGAGATCAGGAATTAAATTTGTTATGTTTGAGCCATTATGTATGATTGTGTTCATCTGCTGCAAGAGTTAGCTGACCCTAATTGATATGCTCTATAACAAAGGTCATGAAGCCTCCAGGGTGACATGGCCCACTTCCTGTTACCTCAGATACCCCTAATGTGTTGCCCATTTCCATTTCCTGCTAGATTTTCCTTGGTATTATTAAAATTTGAGACTTTTTATATGGCACCATATAGTTTGCTAGGCAGACTCACCATCATTATTTCTTGAGCCTTTCAATAACTTCATTAGCTATTGTCAAACTGGATGTGAAATGTCCCCCAAAAACTCATGTGTTGAAGGCTGGCTCCCCAATGCAGCAATGTTCAGAGGTGGGGCTTTTGGGAAGTGATGGTATTGTGAGGGCTCTGATCTCATATATGAATCTACTGATAGCTGAATGAACTACTGGGAGGTGATGAAGGCTATGGGAAATGGGGCCTTGTTGAAAGAATGGGTGCCTGGGGGCATGCCTTTGGGGGACTATATCTTTTCTTTGGTCCTCCCTGGAGGAATGGGTCCTGCTGTCTATGGATTGAGACATCTGAAACCATGAGTCTCTAAATAAACTTTTTCTCCTCTACAATTGTTCTAGTCAGGTCCTTTTAGTCACAGCAGCGAAAAAGCCGACAAAACACTCTTGATTTTGACAAAGTATCAGTAAAATATTTTTGTGATATCAGCATAGACCCCTAGAAAATGGTAAATGTAGATGAATGAAGATTTTTTGAAGTCAAATGATACGGATTACTGGATAATTGCCAAACTTGAGAAAGGTCCTTAGTGGCAATGCCCCAGGTTAACATTTTTGTTAAGAATATAATTAAAAACACAAAAAATATGTTCACTGAGTATGCCAAACATATACTGGATCAAGATTCTAAATAATCTAAGAAGGTTAGATTTATGAGTTTAATGAATTACTTTCTAAGAGGATAAATATTTATTACTTTACTGAGGATAAGAAATATTGTAGAGCCAGGCATGGTGGTGTGCTCCATGGTTCCAGCTACTTGGGAGGCTGAGCAGAGAGCCCAGAACTTTGGGACAACCCTGGGCAAAATAGTGAAACTACATCTGAAGAATGAAAGAACCAAGTGTTGTAATAAAGGACGAGGTTGGGAAAGAACCTGGGGAAGTAAGTCATTGAACCCAGGATGTGTTCTTGGAAGTCTAGCGTTAAGGTCAAAATGAGTTTCCCAATACTCTTTGCACTAATCAGTCTATGTTTTATCCATCCCCAGAAGATGTATTTAAGGAGGAGGGTTACTGATAAAGTGGAAAGGTTCCAGAAAGATAACCAGGATGTCTCAGCAACTAGTTCAACTCAATTGTTATTTGCTATAGTTTAGATCTGGTGTGTTACTCAATGATCCGTGGATTAAAGGCTTCTTCCCAGCCGGGCGTGGTGGCTCATGCTTGTAATCCCAGCACTTCGGAAGGCTGAGACGGGAGAATCGTGAGTTCAAAGCCAGCCTCAGCAACAGCGAGGCACTAAACAACTCAGTGAGACCCTGTCTCTACATAAAACACAAAATGGGGCTGGTGATGTAGCTCAGTGGTTGAGTATCTCTGAGTTCAATCCCTGGTACCAAAAAAAAAAGAAAAAAAGAAAAAAAAAGGCTTCTTCCCCAGAGGGCACTATTGGGACTTAATGGGAGGTCTTACATTATTGAGGATATGTATGCCTTCAAAGGACATTTTTGGACTCCAGTCTCTTCCACTTTCTTTGTTCACACCAAGCCATGAGGTGAACAGGCCTCCTCCACCACAAGCTTCCACCATGATGACCTGTGCTGCCATAGGCTCAAAGCAATGAGACCAATTGATCATGAACTATACCCTCAAAAATGATGAACAAAAACAAATCTTTGGTTTTTCTAAGTTTATTTATCTCAGGGATTTTTTTTTTCTTTTACTGCAATGGAATGCTGATTAACACACTACTGTTCTGTGTGTTGTTGGCTCAAGGATCAGGTAAGAATGACTTAGAGATATGAAGTTTTGGGGGAATAAAATAACTGTCTTCAACTATAAGAAAAGTTGTAATAAAATGCCTTTTGTTGTATTGCTGTAGTTGGATCAAACAATAGTTTTGTTTTTTTCTAATCTTTTTATTTAATTAAAAATCTATCCTATTTAGACTGCACACAATGATGCTGGACACTGTGTCAAGCATCTTACAAATGTTACCTCTCTTTTTCCTTAGAAAATTCTGGCATGTCTTATCTTTATATGAGTGATGGGAAAACTGAGGTCCAGGGAGAGCAAGTGATTTTTCCAAGTTCACACATTCAGTAAGTGAATGGACTAGGATTTGAACTCTGTGAGGCTTTAGAGCCCATATTTTTGGTCATTACAACTTAGTGGTATCCTATTCTCTCCAAATATTCTCTAATAAACAAAACATTACATGGATATCTAGGGAGAGCATTTTAAAAAGGAAACAAGCAGAAAGGTAGAAAGGCAGAATGAGGACCATGGATGACGGCAAAGGGAATTGGATTTAGGTCTATATCTGTAAGAACTATCTATAGGATGATGCTCCTCCATTAGTGGATACATGCATTGAGGGTGCTGGATGGTGATGTGTGGAGGTGATGGAGATGAGAGGAGCACCAGCGAGGTTCTGAATAATAACACGTGGAGGCAAGAGAGAAGCTGAGGCTCTAAGACCCCAAAGCATGCCTCATTGTCCCATGGGGTTACACTTAAGAAACCCAGATTAAAAAAATAAAATTATGAATTTTATGACAGTGACATAGGGAATTAAACTCCAAGTGTAGGCCCTTAAGAGCAGGAGGCCTTTAGAACAGCAAGGTCACTTGCCCCTAAAGCTGCCTGCACCTGTGCAATTCTGCCCAGCCCTTGTAACTGCCATGACTGCTTACTATTTGTATCTTCCCATTAGAAGTGAGCTCCATTACAGCAGGAACTTGGTTCTATTCCTTATGTGTCCTTAGTGCCTGAGGATAAAAGCGATAATCTTCAACAACCTAAGGGGATGGCTAACGTAAATGATGACTTTAGTTAAACTCAAGAATACTTAGAATAATCCTCCCTTGTCCATGGGTGATATCTTCCAAGACTTCCAGTGGGTATCTGAACCCACAGATGATACCAAACACTGTATATATTGTTTTTCCTTATATGTACATACATATAATAAAGTTTAATTTATAAATTAGGCACAGAGATGAACAACAATAACTAATAATAAAACAGAATAATTAGAACAATATACTGTAACAAAAGTTATGTGAATGTAGTGTCTCCCTTTCTCTCAATAGCCAGAAGTGAGTAGCGTATACCGTGTGGCCCCAAGCACACCAAAGCCGAATGCTATGAGATTTTACCATGCTACAGAGAACAGTCCACAATATAAAACTTAAGAATTGTATGCTCTGTAATATTCCATTAAAATTTTCTAGTGGCAGTTGACTGTGGTTAACTGAAACAATTGGAAGTGAAATTGTGAAAAAAGAAGGGACTGCTGTACATAAAACTTGAGAAAATGTTGCTTCAGATCCAATGAAAGGATATGTGCCGTGACAACGTCAGTCGAAGGAAGTGTTGGAAAGCCAGGGAGGTAGAAGAGGTTGATAGTATAGACAAGTTCAAGGAGGCTTTAGGTAATTCCACAAAGGATCTATCCATGCTACTCAGAAATTTTTAAGCAAAGTAGGAATGTTAAAGGGCTTTAAACAACAGATTCTCAACATAATGGAGCCTTGAAAGCTTCATAGGCCACTACGAAGGCTGGTAGCCTTCTTTTGTGCTTTTGTTCCTTGTGTTTTACTTCAGAGTATGGCTTAGCACTCTAAGCCAGGAGCTCTGTGGACATACACAGAAATGTAAAACATGAATTCCATCCAAATTAACTTTCAACATGTAACTTTCATCTCCAATCTCTAAGGAGATGAACTTATTCAAGGGAGGTAGTTTTTGCTGAAGTATCAGATGGTAGGTTTGTAGAGAAGTTGAAGCAGGGCCAGAATTGCAAAACTAGTTCTGTGTTCCAGAAAGAAGTGATCAAAGCTTTCCATGACAGGAAGCAATGAGGGCCCAGTGCTAATAGACAGGAGAAGACTATGGAAGTCTCTATGCAGGTCTCCTTGGAGTAGGGCAGGTGTCCCTACAATATGACTTACCACATGATTTGGTGTGTGATCTGAGTCTGCAGCAAAGAAGATGCATTAAACCTGATTAAACATGAAATATGAAAAATAGTCAGTGCCTAGTATTGAGTTTTGCTTGGTGTTTCAGTTCCTAAAAGTTCCCAGCCATCATGGAAGAATTAAAACAACATACTAAAATGGAGCAAATAACAATAACTCTTTCCCCTTTCAATAATTTATGTGAGCACTGTTGCTAGAATAAATGTTTAAATAGAAGTGAAAAGTCCAGGCATCTTTCTCCTATAAAATCCTACTTGTTTCTACTGTAAGAAGATTTATGCAGATGCTCCTGCATTTAAGATAAGTTTATGTATTCATAAACCCATCATAAGTTCAAAATACCATAAACTGAAAATGCATTTAATATGCATACCTACCAAGTATCAGAGTCTAGCAATACCATCTCTTGTATAGTGTCTGTTTTCTCCTTATGATCACATGACTCATTGGGAGCTGAGGTTTGCTGCCATTGCCCAGCATCCTGAGAGATTTTACCACCTATCACTAACCATGGGGAAAATCCAAATTCAAAATTCAAGGAACAGTTTTCACTGAATTAATATTGGCTTCACAGCATCCTAAAATTGAAAAAGTCTAAGTTGAACCATTATAAGTCAGGCATTCTCTGTTTATCTTTCTTAGACTAATGGTTCTCAAATCTGGGGATTCTAACTTAACATCTGAGAAGGACTTGGAAATGTATAGCCATTGTCTCCAGGGTTTCCTGGTGATTTAGTTATGGAATTTCTAATGTAGTCCATCCACTTTATAGGCAGAGGTTCCAAAGGACCCAGATTGCTTAAAAAGATACTTCTACTTTGGGTGGTTTTTGTAAGGGGACAGGCATGTGACAGTCATACTCTATCCACTGTTCTGTTTTCAGTTAACAATGAGCAAAAGATCAAGAGGTGGTGTTAGAAAGACCAAGACACAGAGTTCTCTTATAATTGCACCAGTACTACCAATATGATTATGTCCATCAAATAGCCCATTTGTACATACCTATTCATGTCGACTCATTATGTAATTTTTCAGGAAATTAGTTCAACCAAATAGACTAGTCAATAGCTTTCAGTCATCTTAGTATTGATTAAATTAAACAATTTGGATGCTTTCATTCAAATTCATTGTCATTTCCTTGCTAGGGTCTCCAATTTTTATAACATTTTGCAAAAATTGGAAAGAACTTAGATCAATGCTAATTAGCAGATATATGGGAATGTTTCATAAATGTCAATTTCCTGGAGCTTCTGTGACTAAATTTTCTTAGAATATAACATATTCTATGTATTTAATATATTAATTTTCTACTATATTCCAGGAGAAGATTAAAGAAGCTGCTTTATTTCAGTTATTGCTTTTGATGTTGTTCCAAACAATAAAATCAATTTTGTACTAGATTCCATATTTTCATTATATATATATTTTTACCCATTAATTTTATACCAAGTTAAAAAGTAAAAAGAGTGCCAGATACCAGGAAAAACACTAAAGCCAGTCAGGAAAATTTTATAGAAAACTAAAAGAAATTGTTCCTTAATACAACAGGGAAACAAAATGTGTGTTGTAGAATAAAAACCACTGACGAGACTTTCCAGAATGGAGAAGTAGCTCTAGTCTGCCAACATATCTGAAAAATTAATTTAGACATAAAATCAAATTTCTTACCTCAGTCCTATTGTAATCATCAGTTACCCCAGGGAGATCTTAGCATTACTCTGGATGATCACTCACAAAGTGCTCAGTGTAGTTGGAGCATATAAACCAGGTGAGGAATTAATGAGCCAGAAAACATGTTGGTTCTACAAATTCTCTCTTTTGGATTCAGGGGGCCTTGGATTTGTGCCTTTATGGGTGTGTTAGGGTTCTCCAGAGAAACAGAACCAGCAGAATTTGTGAGTATGTGTATGTGTGTCTCTGTATGTGTCCATGTGTGTGCATGCTTGGATAGAGAAAAGAGAAAAAGGAAGAGAAGGAGTGAAGGAGGAGGGGAAGGAGAAGAGAGGAAAGACATTTATTTTAGGGAGCTGCCTGACATGATTATGGAGGCTGGCAAATCCAAATCAGAATCTAGAGGACAGGCCAGTAGGTTAGAGACCCAGGGAATAGTCGATGCTGTATTCTGGAGTCTTTAGCTGTCTGGGGACGGAGTATGTCTTTCCCTGGGAGGCCTCAGTCTTTTCTATGAAAGTCTTTACATGATCAAATAGGGCCTATTCATGTTATAGAGAACAATCTGCTTTACTCAGTATCTACTGACTAAAAATTTAAATCACATCAAACAAATACCTTTATAGCAATATCCACACCAGTGTTTGACCCAAAACTGGGTATCGCAGCTTAGTCAAATTGATATATCCAGTTACTAGTGCCAGGGGTATAATTTTCCTTCAAGCAGACAGTTGCCAAGAGTTATGGTTTAGGTATTAGGTGTTGCCCAAAAGCTCATATGTGAAACAATTCAAGAAGGTTAGCCTAAGCAGTGTATTAGTCCACTGATAGGAATTAACTTGGTAACTGTAGACAGGTTATGTGTGGCTGGAGGAGGTGGGTCCCTAGGGGCATGCCTTTGGGATATATACTTTGTCCTTGCTGAGCAGGGCTCTCTCTGCTCCTGTGCCATGATCCTAGCTGCTTTACTTTGCCACACATTTCTGCCATGATGTTCTGCCTCACCTCAAGCACCAAGGAATGGAGTTGGAAATCTGTGGACTGAGACCTCTGAAACTGTGAGTCCCCAAATAAGCTTTTCTTCCTCTCACTGTTCTTTGTCAGGTCTTCTTGGTTAGAGGAGCAAAAACGTGAACAGGGAAAGTCCTGGTGCATTCAGGGTTAGACTGTGAGAAGCACAGAGCTCACCTCTGCTGCATGGAAGAGTCAGCAGTAGCTTTGGGCAGGGAAGGAAGATAGTTGAGGAAGGGCAGGACATGAGGAGATCTACATTTTATTAAGTTTTTTTTCCCACTTAAAAGTGAAAGAATGAGATTTCTTTTTATTGTTGTCAACAATTGGGAAATTCTTTTCTCCTATTTCCTGTGCTTCTGGGTATCTTAGGCGAAGACACTCTTTTCTGGAATATAAAGCAGCTGTAAGTACGCCATAGCACTGAAGAATAGTTGTGTAAGTAGAGGCATTTGGGGGTCAGTAAAGTCCAGCTCTTTGCCTAATAAGGAGGAAAACTGAACTCCAGAGTTGTAGCTCATCTGGCTTTGTGTCTTCGCCTCCTGGAACATGCCAGGGCTCCTTCTGCCTTGCCAGTGGTTTTCACTCACATGGCAATGCTGAGGGAGCATAGCTGTTCCGAAATTAGGCTAGATCTGTTTCCTTCACACGTCATGAATTAATTTAAGACTAGAAGATCTCTCAGTGCTCTTTGTAAGGCAATCCTCTCGTTCCTGAGTACATGATTAGATCCATTATTATTATGTAAGTTGAAATTAAGTCTTCTGTTGCATTAACTTCATACATTGCTAGTGACTCATCCTAATTGAACATGTTAATAAGGTAAAATAAAATAGGTAGATGCCTTTCACATAAATTCTTTCTGTTCAAATTACTATTGCCGATGGTTGATAACATCCAAGCTTATTGATGTCAGTTATCTTGTTAATCCATCTCAAAATAAATTTCATGTCACATGTGTCATCTGAGAAATATGAAGCAACCTATGTGTGTGTCCTTTTGTCATTAAAGACTGTTCTGAGAAGCCACTGCCATCTCTGGAAGACTTTACTTATCTAGGATAGTATCATATATCCATTCCCAACCCAATTACCAGTGGGAGGAAAAGAAGATTTCTTTCATGAGATGCATGGCTATATGGAAGCAGGTGGAATTTCTCTCTAGTTGGAGTTCCATTGGAAAAAGAAAAGTTGAAGAGATCAATGTTATGAAGACAGCCATCAATGCCCATCACACTTTTAGACAACTTAAGAGATGTAGAGTTAGGATATGAGTGCTAGAAAATTATTAGACAAATTATTATTTTCACAACTCTGTAGAAAATGAATTAGAGTATCAAAATTTGAGCAAGATGCTCTAGGGCAAATTTGAAGACACTGTGTATCTCAAAAGAGAAGATAGGTCATTGGAAATGAACATTAAAAAACTTCATCATTGTACTAAATCAAAGTTGCTGATGGCTATATGGCTAGGGCCAGCCACAATTTATAGTGAGTCAAGCAGGATCAGTGATTTTCTTCTGTCTTTAAGTTGTATAGTTACAGGGAAGCAGTTTGCTTTAAAATACGAGCACACATTTGTGCGCGCACACGCGCATACACACACACAGTAAAATGTTAGAAATTAAAATAAACATAATTGTGACACAATCCCCATCCTTTTCAGAAACTAAAATTTTCTTCTTTTAGGCCAATGTTTGAACCAAATGCCAATGCCAAGTGAGCTACTTATGATTAAATGTGAATTGAACATGAGGGAACATGATTCTTGCTTTCTCTAAACTCATGAAAATAAACAGGGAGCTGTTTATTAAAAAAATAAATAAATAAAAATCAGCCACCAACAGGAAGGAGGCTATCCTTCCAGGAGAAAGAGAATTTCCACTTGCTTGTGCCTTCCTAGTAGAATGACTTCAAAATGGAAACATCATGAAAGCTTTAACTCCATCAGAATGAAGCAGCTGCCTCATGTATGAACTCTTCACGTAAGTTAGATGAAGCCAAGGAAATGGGATGTACATTTTAGAATGGACTTACTCTAAGAATTGTGGAATAATGAATTACCAGAAATAGATTTCCATTTAGAAACAGAAAATACAGGTATATTTAATTTCTATCTGAATTCTCTTAGGTCCACATAGATATTTTTGGTTCTGGTATGCATAGGCTGATATTTGTCTTCATAGTTGTAATGATGCTAGGGCTTAGATATAAAATGTCCCCCCAAGGCCTGTGCTAAAGACTTGACCACCAACCTATGGCACTATTAGAAAGTGGTGGAAACTTTTGGAGGTGGGCCCTGGTTGAAGCAGGTGAGTCACTGCAGCATTTTCTTGAAGGGTATATCTTGTCCCCTACCTTTCTCACTTTTTCTCTCCTTTTCTGCTTCCTGGATGCCATGTGGTAAGTAGCTCTGCTCCACCACCCTCTCCTCACCATGATGTTCTGCCTCACCATAAGTCCACAACAATAAGGCCAAGTGACTATGGACTGAAAACTCTGAAACTGTAAGCCAAAATAAATCTTTCCTCCTTTAAGTTGTTTTTCTTAAGTATTTTGTCATAGCAACGGAAAATTGACAAACACAAATGGTCTTAGAATCTCTTTTGACATTGGATTCACTAATTCCTCATTGATAACAATACAGATAATAATTTGATTCAAGCTAAAATATGTATAAAGATCTAAATATTAAAGATAAAGATATAAATATATAAAGATATAAATATTTATAAAGATATAAATATTGTACCATGAAAACATACCTCATTCCTGGAGAAACACCTTGAGATTAGAAGGAAACATCAGAAAATTTTTATTTTATGATGGTTGCCTCTGCCTGATGGTAACACTGGTTACTTTTCAGAACTTGTTTACAAAGAAAGATCTCAAAATACACTCTAAGGAAAGGAAGCCGAGTGAGAAAATGGGGGAATGTAAATATAAATTACTGAAATGCCAATGTGAAGGAATAAAAGAAGGAATAGGAATTATCAGAGGATCTGGATAAAAGATGGACTAGAAATGTGGGGGAAATAAAAACAAAGCAATGCTTAGAGAATTCTAGAAGGAATGACAGTCTACTGATGTGAATGCTACAGAAACTATGAGGAAGATGAAGATCAGCATTTGCTCTTCAGAAACTCACAATATGGTGTGGGAGAGACATGTAAATAGTTTAGGTACATGAAGTAAATGATCTATTATATGCCATAGCAGAAGAGAGAAAGGGTGAGGGAATATATCTCGGAGAAAGTAACATTGAGCTATGTGTTGATGAAAAAATTCCATGTGGAAAACGAAGGTGTTGATAGTGTAGGCTACTGGAGAACATGGGTAAAGGAGTGGACCTTGAGGAGGGCAGTTAAATATGGCCCAAGGGTATGTGCATGAGGAGCCGAAAAAATTCAGCCAAACACAGATCACAAATTGTCATGCGTATGTGCTATGTAGAGTTTGAATTTCACCTGCATTCAAGTAAAGTCCCATTGAAAGACTTTTAAGTAGGGATGAATAGACAGTTTCCTATTTTGTAAAGATCTCTTAGGTGACACAAAAGAATGGATCAGAGTGAAGGGATAGCTAATATAAAGATCATTTGCCTATTGCAAAGGTCCAAATGAGAAAAAAATGAGAACTACAACTAGACAACAATAGCAGGATGAAGGAAGTCTTTGAAGGATATAATGTTAGATTTTAGTGACCATTTCATGTTGGAGATAAAAAGAGGTAAGGGTTTTTTGTTGAGAGTGACCTCCATGATTTGGTTTGATATTAACAAGAAGAGGGTGAAGGATATGATCATGTTCATTGAGTTGGGGCCTATGGGAAAACCAAAAGATTTACGGAGGGTGGATATGATGTGTTCAGTTTTATCTATATAACAAAAATATCACCATTGGATTTGTTCATTGGTAAATTCTTTGGTTATGAGAGGAAACAGATGAAAGAAAGAAAGAATATGAAAAAATCAGAGGAGTTGAAAGAATAGAAACAGAGAAAATAGGAAAGGAAGAGGACGTCTTTCTCTGGTTTATTACATATTTTCAACATTTAAGATACCTCCTTCCTCATTGTAACTACCCAATAAATCTTGAATTGAATTGAGAGAGGAAGGGTTTAGTACAGTGGCAATTTTAAAACCTAATTAGGAAGTGGGTTCAATCTTATAAGAAATATTTGCCTAAAATTAAATATAACCTAAAAGAAGTCCACAGGGTCACTATGGTGTAAACTACTCTAAGGAAATAAAGTCACAGAATTACAATCTGGAGAACTAAAAGAATGAACATCTAGCCATTATTTTAGCCCAATGTTAGTATTTTAAAAACACAATGAATAATTTTGTTGTTGTTGCTTTTAATAAATGAAGCATTGGTACAGATTTATTGCCTGAAAGCCCATAAAAACCACTTGTGAAGTTTTGTCCTGGAACTAATATACTCAGAAGTTGGCCTTCATTTAATGTGAAAAGAACTCAATTCTTCAATTCTTATAATTCAGACATACTTGTAATTATTCTTGGAATAATTTCTAGGATTAAAAAATCTTTGATGAGAAGCACATGTTCTTAATGAAACATTTTTGTGTCCCTACAAAACTTCTTATCCTCCATAGCAGGAATTTTATCTACATAATTTGAATACAGAAAAACAGAAAAACCAGGCCCCCAAACTCCACAAGTACCCATATCATCTGAGTTATTATTAGGTTTTAGAAACCCTACAGAAGGTAGGCATATAAAACTTCATTTGCTGTAGTGGAGTAAACAGTCTGCTTTTGATAGAAATTTCTTTAGGGTTCTCTAGGATTATTTTGCCTTACTGAATCTCACCACATACCACCCAAAAAAGAAATGGCTACTTAATTGTTTCATAAGAAGTAAATGAATTTTGTGACTGCTTTTATTTTCTTGGAATGAGTTAACTGCAGGAATTTCAGATAGACATCTGAAACATGGCACCCAGTTTATAGACTGTAGCATCAAGTGTTAAAGGGCAGGTCAAACGCTTTCTAAGTTCAAACAGAAAAAAGAAATAAAAACAAAAAAACAAAAACAGGAAGCAGGGTTTGTAAGCCTTGATCTCTGCTCTGTCACTCTTGATTTGCTATGTCTCAGGCAAAGATTCCAGCTGAGCGGAAGGATGACAGTTACTAAAGAGAAGCCTATACTGTTTGGTGTGTGTGTCTCTAGTCAGAATGTACACTCAGTGAGACAGGAATCAGGCCTTCAGTTTACATGCCCATTGCCTGGTTCAAGGAGGAGGTAGGGGCAGCATACCAAGAGGAGAGAAGTCCTGGAGGGAGAAATGGCAGACAGCTTCTTTCTATTTCCATGCGGCTTGAGGTAAAATACATTGACATTACTGGGATCACTGAAGAGATGTACTATAAAATGCTCATTTCGTAGTGGGATCTTGTAGATTCCTCTAGGGTGAAACCTTCCAGAAGTGAATGGGAACCAGAAATTAAGTTTAATTTTTTTTTCCCCTCAAATTGCTGCCTGTTTCACCCTGGCATTCTTTTGTTTGTGTTTGTGTGTTTTTGTGTTTTAATTCAAGGTAATTCTTTCAAATTCCAAAGTCCATCTTTCTGTGTTTGTCCTCCTTATCAAAGAAGCTAATCAAGTTGGTTGAAAACACCAGGCTATGAGTCAAATAACTAATCATCCCTCTGGGTCGCTTTGGATTGGGTGGATGTTTCATTGATGTTGGACATAAGGAAGGGCATGTGGTATGTAGATAAACACTTCTGGGTGATAAGAGCCTCACAATTAAGCCCATGAGTGATGGGGAACAGATGTTTCCCTCAGGCAACTGCTCTTTTCCAGAATGATACTTGGATTGACTGTATCCAGGCACAGTTTGCTAACACCTTGGCAGCACCTGGTAGCAAATGGCCACATGTGACCTACCTGCACTGACAGAAGCCCCATCTGGCTCTTTCTAGTCTTTCTTTTGGTGGATTAGACTGCTGCTATGATAATCCTTATTTTTTTTGTTGCTGAATAGTTTGAAATGAACCACCTCATGAACACTTGCTGGACACCAACCAGCTTCTTTTGCTTCTAACAGATACACTTTAAAGTCTTCCTTTTCATTCTTGAAATAGGAACGTCATAGAGCATTCTTTTTATTCTTATAGTTGTTCATGTCACCATGCACGATAACAAATATGGTGAAAGCAACTGATTCTCCTTTACTTGTAACCTTTCTATTTCACTACTAGTCACCTGTGACTCCTGGGCTCCATTCCCTGACCAGTCAAAATATCCGTTGGCTTTCCATTGCCCAGTACATTTTAGAGTACAGATATTTTGTGTTCAAGAACAGTTGAATGACACTTGAGATTCATCATAAAAACACATAACTACCTCCTGCTGTCATTTTCCTTGTTCCACTTCTAATTTCTAGTCATAAATTTTAGGCAGTTCTGAAACAGGGATGGTCCCTGGAGCAATAAGAATTTTGTTTCACTCAACTGGTTGAGAGTCCTATAGACTGATGGCCATCAGCTTCAAAAACGTGATAATTTCCCCCTGATTTATGAAGGAGAAAGAAAGAGAGACTTTGGATTTTCCCTGTTCCTGAAATGACATGCTCAGGCTCCCCACAGAGTGTAAACTCTTGTGTTTTTTTGGAATTCCTTTAGTGACGGCAAGATCATGTTAGTCTGAGGCTTCTTCCCATGCCTCGTCAATACCCACCAAAGCTTCCATGATGAGAATCAGAGCAGTGGAGTGTAAAGCTCCTGTTTGGCATAAAAAATTTTACTACTTGTGGGGAAACTGTCTCCCCTTATTCTCATTTCTTTTTTCCCCCTCTCTCTTTGTAACATTAGAATTGTGAGTGTATTGGGATCAAGATGTCACCTAAACTCCAAGTCATAGTTTAAAATAAAACATAAATTAGAAATGACTTGTGGGCCATATAATTTACATTGAACAGAGATCACAAAAACAGTCCTTTTCTGAATCTGGGATGGAGTCCTGATAATTCTGCTGCTGAAGGTATGGTATCCTGCAAAGACCATTCTCCAAAGCAGAGCTTCTCTGCTTCTCCAATCACTTCCCTATTGACTTCCTTTTTTTCGTGATGGTGGCTGTTTAAATTTACTCCCCTCACAAAATATGCCCTGGGCTGATCTTTTGCAAGCTACCATCTTGGCTTCATGGCACAATGGATTGAGAGACTCAGACTTGAGTGAAAAGCTTATGTAAGCAACCTTTAGGTATTCTCTTTCTGCAATCTGTGAATGGTGTCTACCTTTCAACTGGACAAGAAATGTTAGTTTTTGTTGTAATGAGATGTCATTGGAGTCATAGAATGGCATGAGGGTGAACAGGAGAAGTTCACATGATTCTTTTAAAATTTTTGGTTCATGACTCTCTCCACCCTCTCCATTTTGGGTTCATTTTTGAGACTCAGGTTTCAAGTGGAAGTTAAATAGCAAAAGGAAAAGGGATATTCGACAAAGCCCAAGAGATGTTAAGCCAGAATCCTGACAATTCTTCAAAACAAGGAGGAAAACCTGTCTCCACACTGCTAAAAAGGCACCTGAAAATGAGCTGCCCATACCTATCTATGCATTGCTGAGAGGTTGAGTAGCCTTGTTCTGCGAGGAGGAACCATGGTCAGGCACTGTGGTCTGAGCATTTATTGTTTGTGAGCATCGGGGTCCTTTCTCAGCAGTGTGCACAAAAAAATTGATATAGCTTTTCAAGATGCACTTTTGGCGCTGTTTGTCTTAGAGTGAAATGAAATCATAGATGGGAAAACTCTGAAAAAGTTCAAGTTGTTATGGAAATAGAATGTTGTAATATAAGCAAGGGCTAATAAGAATGTAACTTCTATTTTCTGCTATTTGGTATTCTCGAAATTGTCTTATTATTCCATGACAGAGTTGACTGCTATACCTGACTCCTGTTGTACTGACCTCTGAATAGAGAATGTTCTGCCTATTTCCAATGCCTCTCCAGGCCAGGTAGGACCTGGCCATAGTCTTCAATTCTTGATATATAGCCAAGGAATCCACCTGATTTCTGAATGAATGCTGCCTAGGGATGCATCCATTGACTTGGGCTGTGGAGCAGAAATGTTTCAGCACATCTGGCCTTGACTGAGGCCACCTGGGAGCCTCTGGGCTGATTCATTATGTTTCTCAAAAGGTACCTGTCCTTTCAATAGTCTTACTTCCAGGTTGGGACTCAAGATCTTTATTTGCAAAGTGGGGAAATTTAGGAAGCCATACATATATACAAAGGAGTTGAAGGCTTGCTGCCAGTAGCCACTTGGATTTTTCCATTTCTGTCATTTCAGGTTTCTCTAGGACATCATTTCCAAAAGCTGTTATTGAACATATCCCTAAATTATAGAGTCTATTAGGTGTATGCATTTGGGGATATGTTACAACATGCAAGTGAGTGGTTTCCATTTTGCTTCTTTTGGAGGTTAGTTTGTATTCAAATATGAAGATTAAATACTATAGGACAAAATGAGTATATTTCCTATACCACTCCTGGAGAGAGGCTAAAAATCCTGAGCTGCCCTGCAGCTAGGGAAAAGGA
Source organism: Geosciurus inauris (assembly GCA_004024805.1). Lineage (NCBI taxonomy): Eukaryota > Metazoa > Chordata > Mammalia > Rodentia > Sciuridae > Geosciurus > Geosciurus inauris. The sequence goes on from PVHX01010295.1 coordinate 65,649, forward strand.
CTGGTGGTTACCTTTGAAACAGTTCTACAACTCATTGTCAGCTTCTATGATACTGATTTGTGAGTATCAGACGATGGATTTTACATCTACAGAGCGAAGATCATGGGGTCCCTGCTAATGTCACACCTGTTTAGCTCCTCTTCACATTCCCTTTAGGTATTCACCATAGACCAGGATCCTGTGTAGCAAATTCTTTTTTTTTTTTTTTTAATATTTTTTTTAGCTGTAGATGGACATAATGTCTTTATTTTATTGCTTTGTATGTGGTGCTGAGGATCGAACCCAGGGCCTCACGCATGCGAGGCAAGCGCTCTACCGCTGAGCTACAATCCCAGCCCCTGTGTAGCAAATTCTAAGTAATAATTTCTGGTTCCTTGAATTTTATTCACCTAGTTTCAATGTCACCACTAATGTACTATGGTTCATAATTTAAAAGGAAGGATTTATGTGCATATAGTAATTTTAAAAGGAGACTCAGTATCTATTACTCTATAGTATCTTTCTGCCCCTGAGTTCACAGGCCTTTGTAGATGATAAGAAACCACATCTTGAAGGATTATTTTTTTTTAACTTGTCTGGAGGACCACCTTTCTGACTAACCAGTCAGAGTTAGAGAATTCTTATTGTCAAACTGTGAAACCTTTGTCCAGTCAGCAGCCTGAGGGAAACCCTCCAGCAAGATTCTTTATACCAATATGTACAGAGGATGAAAGGTCAAATATGAGGGGAATTCCCTTCCTGGCAGTACAAGAAAAAGAACTGAGCTTGGAGAAACTCTCCAGCAAAAAAAAAAAAAAAAAAATGCCTTAAGAATTAGGGTTCAGGGGCTGGGATTGTGGCTCAGTGGTACAGCGCTTGCCTTGCATGCGTGAGGCATTGGGTTCGATCCTCAGCACCACATAAAAATAAAAATAAAATAAAGATATTGTGAAAAGAAAAAAAAAAAAAGAATTAGGGTCCAGGAACACAGAACTAATCATTTGATGCTAGCATCACCAAAATCCAAGGGATTTTCTTATACTTCTGCCAGACCTCTACAGAGGGACCTTTCTTCCCAAGAATCATCTGCTGTCCAGGCTCATTTCCCCAAATGAGCAGGTGGATGATAGTAACTGGATAGATTCTTTTTTTGTTTGTTTTTGTTTTTCCCCCTGTAAATGATTAATGCCATGTGAAATATTTGGAAAACAGGCAATTAAAAAACAATTTAGCTTTCTACATATACAAGAAGTTTTTTAAAAAGTCTTTATTAAAGTAAGTTAAATATATGTGTATATCTCTTATTTATTAGTATTTCCTTTTTCTTCCAAGAAACCAAGAGAAGCAGTTCATTGTCTTAAGTTAGGTTACCTAGAAATCACTCTGGAATGGAGATACGTGTGTAAGAATGTGGTTAGATAGTACTCCAAGGATGATCCCTGATGGAGGGGAGGGTAGGTAGAAAGGATGGAAGAATGGTATCATGCAGTAACCAAGGGGGTTGTAGCTAGAGAACTTGAGCTGTGGTTCTGCAGAGGCAAGAGAAATGGGCCTATTCCAACCACGTGCATTGACTGCTGGATGTGTGCTGCCCCTGAGGAATGAGCATGACCTTTGGGCAAGGCAGCTTTCTTGGACTGGGAGAATTCCCAGCGGGATCTTGGCTGAGAGGCTGATAGCTAGCACTTGCGATAGCTGGGGAATGAATGCCTCAGTGCTGAAGGAAACCATCTGGGTGTCATGCCAAGGCACCCAATACACATTTATGTGGCTTAGCACTTACTGTATGCAAAACCTGGTGCAGCTGTTTCTCATGAGACTCAGCGTTTCCTATTGCAATCCTTTGGATAAGTGTCCTCTAAAGGTCCATATGTTAAAGCCTTTGTTCCCAGGGTGGCACTATTGAAGAAGTGGTGGGAACTTGAGGATGTGGGACCTAATGGGAGGTTCTTAGGTCATGGAGGTTTGCCATCTAAGAGGATTGTGGGAGCCTGGTCCCTTCCTTATTCCTCTTAACTTTATGGCTTACTATGTGAGCCCATTTGCTTTGCCACACACTTGGCCGTGAACTGCTGCTTTGACAGGCCCAGAGCAATGGGAACTCTTGACCATGAGCCAAAATAAACCATCTTGTGGATTTTTCTAATGTCTTGCAAATGATCTTAGAAAGTCATAGCTTTCCAAACATGCATGGCCTATGCAACCTAGAACAGTCCCTTCCTCACCAAGCTGTGTCAAAACTTCTGCCCACAGTTCTGTCCGCTGTTATCTAGTTTCCTCCACACATTGGACTGGAGAAACCAGAGTTGACTATGTTTTTTATCAAGGTACATTTTTGCCAGGATTTTTTTCTCAAACATATTATTTTAAAAATCTGGCCCAAAAGGAACATTGATGTAAGACATAGAAAAATATGATTTTTTTAGGTTAAGGGATCCTTTTTGAATTATTTTTTTAGACTCAGAGCATTTGATTTTATAAGAGTTACACTTTCTGGTGAGTGGATTAAAAGTTTAGATTCTGAACATCATCTTCAACCCTATGCCCAATGATATTGGTCTTTTCCTAGGATGTGAAAGTGAATTTAGTTCCTCATAAGAACTCATATTGCTCTTCTGGTGTGGGTTTGCTGGCACCTCTTGATGGTGGCATTAGGTGTGAGGTTAGCATTTGGAGAGTGTGTGAACAGTGAGAAATGCATTAGCATCAGCTGCATCCTGCACCAGGTGCCCAGGAAGGACAGATCATAACAGTCAAACCATCAACATCTCAAAAATTCCCCTGACCCCAAGTGAGCACAAGTGCTTTCAACCCTTTTTGGTTTGATAGTTATAAAAGCAATGATGGAATATGTCTTTGGGGGGAAAAAGATTATCATGTTAATTTAATATGACATACTTCAAAGCGATTATTTCAGTGGCTCAGCATTCAAAAGTCTATTCAGAGTGGAAATTAGAATGCCCTCCCTCAGACACTACTTTGAAGACTCAGACTTACCTTCACAGTAAGTACTGAAATCTGTTTTTCTTAAAAATGGCAGTGCCCACATTCTCCATTAATGGTATAAACAAAGTAGTTTTGTGGTTATAATTTAGTTTGGAATAATTTTAGTAGCCTTTAAACACCATTGATTTCTAAAAACAACCTTAAAATCATGCCATCCAATAGCTTCTTCATCACATGATTGAAGCAGGAAAGAGACATTTTTCAAAGAGACTTTTTTTAACCTCCTGGGATGGGGGTGGGGAAGAGGAGAGAGACGGAGGAGGAGGAGGAGGAGGAGGAGGAGGAGGAAGAGACAGAGAAAGAAAAACTGAGATCTCTTATATGTGGGAAAATAACAAAGTATCTTCTGAGCTGAATTAGAGAATTAGAAAGCTCCAATTGAAAACCTAACAAATACACCAAAAGCAAAATCCAAGGGCCAGGAAAGTCCTTCCAACATCACCAGCCAGTAACTCTCCTGGCTGTGGTTCAGAAAGGGAGAGAAATTGCCACTCTTCTATAAAAACAATTGGTATCATTTTGGTTTTCAACTAATGTTTTTCTGCACAGTTGCAGCTGCGTCAGATAGAATTTCCAATTAAATAAATGACTCGCTGAAGAAGTAAAAGCTTTGGGGAAGAAAGAAAAGAAGAAGAAGGGAATTAATGAGCTGTTGCTATTCTTCCCCTGAATTACTTACCTGGCAGATTTGGAAGAAGTGAGAAGTCTCAAGTTGAGCCTGGCATAGATAAAGTCACAGATACAGTCTCTCATGGGAAGACTTCTGATCTGAATTACGAAGGGCTAAGGAAATCTAAAATAACTCAGTCACCACGATTTCCCCATCTCACTTTTAGTAATTTTCTGTTTTCAGTGGCACATTCAGGACTTTTCCCCCCCTTTTCTCTCCTTTTCCTATACTCACAGTCACCCAGCATGTGTGGGTGTGTGTCATTCTGATGTGGTATTTTGGATGAATTCAGCTTGATGAAGCCATTTCGAAGAGAGACATTTTTATAGGGCTTAAAAACAAACTGTAAAACTTCAAGCTCTTAATATGACCAGATAACATGTGAATTGATGTTTTCACCTAATTCACTTCATTTTGTATCCGCTTTGATTTCTCATCTCAACCTTAGGTTTGGGGAAAGACTCAGGATGGAGTGAATATATCTATAGGATGCTTGAGTTGGTTATTAGTTAATTTTCATTACTATAACAAAATTCCTGAGGATGACTACTTATAAAGGAAAGGAGTTCATTTAGCTCACAGTTTTGAAGTCTAAAGAGGGTGACACCAGCTCTAGTAAGGACCCTGTGTAAAACGGCATCAGAAATACCTGACAAAAACAACATAGAAGAAAGAGTTATTTTGGCTCATGATTTCAGAGGTTCAGTCTATAGTAGGCTGACCCACTGCTCTTTTTTTTATGTTGATTTTTAAAAATTTATTTATTCTAATTAGATATACATGATAGCAGAATGCATCTTGACTCATTGTACACAAATGAAGCACACCTTTTCATTTCTCTGGTTGTACATGATGTAGAGTTGTGCCATATGTGCAGTCATACATGTACCTAGGGTAATGATGCCCATCTCATTCCACCATCTTTCCTGTCCTCATTCCCCTCCCCTCTCCTCCCTCCCTTTTGCCCAAAGCTCCTCCATTCTTCCCGTGCCCACCCCCATTATGGATCAGCATCCACTTATCAGAGAAAACATTTGGCCTTTGGTTTTTTGGAATTGGTTTACTTCACTTAGCATGCTATTCTCCAACTCCATCCATTTACCTGCAAATGCTATAATTTTATTCTCTTTTAATGCTGAGTAATATTCCATTGTGTATATATACCACAGTTTCTTTATCCATTCATCTACTGAAGGGTTGGTTCCACAGTTTAGCTGTTGTGAATTAAATTGCTATAAACATTGATGTGTCTGCATCACTGTAGTATGCTGTTTTTAAGTCCGTTGGGTATAAACTGAGGAGTAGGATAGATGGGTCAAATGGTGGTTCCATTCCAAATTATCTAAGGAATCTCCATACTGCTTTCCAGATTGGTTGCACCAATTTGCAGTTCCACCAGCAATGTAAGAGTGTGCCTTTTTCCCTGCATCCTTGCCAACACTTATTGTTGTTTGTATTCTTGATAACTGCCATTCTGATTGGAATGAGATGAAACCTTAGAGTAGTTTTGATTTACATTTCTCTATTACTAGAGATATTGAACATTTTTTCATATATTTCATATATTTGTTGATCAATTGTATATCTTCTTCTGAGGAATGTCTGTTTAGCTCTTTAGTCTATTT